>MU182483.1:186161-204393 GCA_016904865.1 Pissodes strobi | reverse complement strand
TATATATATATATATATATATGTATATATATATATATATATATATATATAAGATCAAGAGAACACAAAAACATTACCGATAATCTCATTCAACTGTATCGACCACGTATAAGGTCATGATTTTCAATTAAAAAGTATTTTTTCGATTTGTGTAATTGAAAAATGAAAAAAAAATCAGCTTCTCTTTCAATTAGTCAGCTTTTAAAAGATACCCATTTATTCATTAACCAAAACATTTGTGATATAAAAAATTAATAATGGTCGTAGGTATCTAGATTTACATAAAATAAACACTCGATCAGATTTTTTAAATAAAATATTGGACAATAAGAAGTGGTAACTTTGTATCAAATCAAATTTACCTCCAAATAATTTTATAACAATTTCTTTTTTGATATATTATCAGTTTATTAATTAAATCGTTTAACTCTGCTTTAAATAACGAATGATTTTAAATATGATATATTTGTGGCACTTGAATATTTTGAGAATAATTGATATAGGTATCTAGATTTACATAAAATATACACTCGACCAGATTTTTTTGTTTATAAAATATTGGAGAATAAGAAGGTAGTTACATTAATTTTGTATCAAATCATATTTGCCTACAATTAAATTTATAACAATTTCTTTTCTGATATGTTATCAGTTTATTATTAATTCAGCATTCAATTAATTTAAAATCGTTTAACGCTAATGCTTTTAAATAACGAATGACGTTACATATATTTGGGAAACTTGAATATTTTGGCAACCCTGTAACGATCTATAAATTTAAGCCCTTTAATTAACAGTATCTCCGGAAGCACTTTTATTGGGGTTTTATCAGTAGCGACCAAATGTCAATATTTACGGCGCACAACAAATGAAGAAGGATATGAAGGAAATGCAAATTTGAATACGCAAATACTTTTAATTCTTAAAGAATATTGTGGTGTAATAGTGCCTAATATATGTTTTCCCTTGTGTTTCATGTTGCTGCTTGTTTGTCATTATACCACTTTTGAAATCGGTTTAGTGCCAGTTTATAGCACTATTTAACGATTTACCTGGCTATTTTTTCTGACTGCTTGTTTAGTGTTCTACGCTTCAATACTGTTCCTAGGAAGGGCGCTTGAAGACAGGTATTAAACGCAATAAAAAACGGGGGGCAGCCCAGCCTGGAGAACAGCGTTACAATATCCTTCTCAGGTGAAACTAGATACCGTTAATGCAGCAACGGTAATGATTGCTGTGGGTCATCCTCGTATATGACAATGACCAGAAACTATTTGCAGAAAGGATCCACTCCACTCTTTATGCATGATGATCTAGCGATTATAGTGCGAGGAAAATTTACCAACAGCCTCTTGGAGAGAATCGAAAGGGCGAATAGCATCTGTTTTTTGGCTTAAAAGGCAGTTCTAAAAGGACTCAAACTATTAGTGCGCTATCTCCCTCTCAGCACAAATAAAATATCTGGGAATCGTCTTTGTCCAAAAGACGAGATAGCATTTAAAAATGCTAAAAGTTAGTGAGTCCCATGATATCATATGGAATAGTGTGTTGCTCGACAAAACTAAGCAAAAAAGCAAGCCGGCTCCTAAGTGACGTGTAAAATCTGAGCACAACTACTATGGCATTCTAGAAAGCTATATTAGATCTACCGTAAAGGCACATCTACATACAAGGAGAAGTCAGTAGCCTATCAATTGCTGTATAGCCCGGTACCAACAAGCAGGAGCCATGGTGATCGATAATACAAAAACCAAGCTCTCCCAGTATCCAGGGAAAACTTCGTCACAGTGTTTCAGGCGGAAATAGCAATCATCGCTACGCCGAATATATTAAAGATGAAAGCACCAAATTGTTATCTACTTTGACAGCCAGGCATCGTTAAAACCAATCAAGGCTACTACATAGGGTCTAAGCTGTTACAGAGCTGCTACAAGACACAATTTAATATCTGTTTTTATTTTCTATCTCGTATTTATTTATTTAATTTAAGCTAAGGACCTCCGGTGCTGAAACAAAGTATCGTCCTGCCAAGTAATTATGTGTTAATATGTGATATCTAACATTACACTCTGTTCCATTTAGTAAGCGAGAATGTTCCCCAAATGAAATGGTGTGGTTTTCTTCAAAGCATACTGAAAACGTGAAATATTTGAAAGTTCGGTGAATATACAATAAATGGGAGCCTGGTGGAAGTCCGGCTAAGGCCTTTCTTTGTTTTCGCACAAGTATATTTACGGTCCAGCGAATGCCCAATGAACCTAAAATCAAACATACTTGAACGCCTAGTGGACATTTATAAGTCCATGCAATCGAACTGTTTACGCTGTATATGTGTACAAACAGTTTTTAAAAACTATGTTCCTTTATTTATTTACGTTGCAAACTGTACTCCGAAACATTAATTAGAGACCCGTAAATCCAGCAATGTATACCTATATTAATTTTACATACCTAAGTACACCAAGTTAAACCAGAGCATATAGATATAACCTGTAACCTCAAAATTATGGGTGCATGTAATGTATTGTGATTTAATCGAAAACTGGCTATAAGGAGAGCTTTGTAGAATTTCTTGAAAAATTGAAATCTGCGTTAAAATTCATATAGACGCTTCCATCCGTTTTTCAGATAACAAGGGACAAATAACTAAAACAATGTTTTTCAATCTTTTGACATTCTTTATTAGGGTAATCATCGAATGTGCATCTTGTCTTAGTAACATACATATTTTAGCGTTAATAATTTCCAAGTTGGGTATATCAAAGTTGTTTTTCTTATATTCGCCATCTTGAGTTTATTAAGTGTTTATCTAAATAGTAAAAGAAATATATAATATTATATATATTATACATACTATATTTTAATATATACGCCACCTTTAATTACATTTCCAGAAATCATTATTTCATTCAGAATTCTTAACTGCTTATCTGATGCAATTAGGTTATACGGTTCAATACCTGCTGAAGAGACTAGTGTAACTAATAATTCAGTATTAAAATCAACTTGATAGGCCCAATTACTGTTCACTAATTTTCATTAATTACTATAATTTGCTGGTATGGTTAAATAGGTTAAATTGTGCTTTCAATTAGACTCACAATCAAGCTAATAATTGGGAAAAAATTATAGGAAGGTAAAAATTAACTAAGTGGCTTAAAAATATATAGATGATTTTAGTTGCACGTAGTCGCAAGCATCTAAACGTTACAATATGGATATCTATTTTTAAGTGTGTTAAGTTCTAATAACTTTATAATAATTTCCCGATGTACAGGGTTCCAAAAAACTATGTTACAAGCGAAGCTGTTGGAGCTTTAAGTGAACGAGCCGATCTATTATTGTAATTTGCTCAAAACTGAACTTTTTCCCAAAATATTTAAATACCAAAGTGATTTTGCAGTTCAATACTACTTGACCTAGACTTATATCCAGCCATAACATTAACTAATTGTACCTCTTCTAATGTTTAAAAAAAAAAATTGGGTACGTAATTAAAATAACTATTATTGTAATATTTCCACGGCAATATCATAATCATTTCGATATCTAATTTAAGCACTGTAAGAATTTAAGAAGCTCTAACAAAAAAAAAATCCATACAACTACTCTAGCATGAAAGAACTCGTTTTATTGATCAGTCGTGAGAAATTTGACACATGAAGGAGATACCGAATTGTGTTCGAACTATAGTTTTTATTGTGAGAAACTTTGGCATATAAGATAGACAGTCTTGTAAAGAAACCAATAACGATTTTTTTCACAAATGCATAATTAGCTTAATATGTCGCATGAGTTTCTGGCGGACAATGTCCTCACAGCACAACTGATCTTTCCTCTTTATAATCATTGTATTGAGACTCGGATGAGTAGATTTCTGCTTCGACATTGAGTAATTATCCAAAGGCGCTTGACTATGTGAATTAGTTTATTGAAAAGCACGCATTTTCATGAAGACCTCGATCTAGGTATATATTTTTTACTTATCAGATCGTTATGAAAGACCAAAAAGAGTAAGCACACCAGGTAAGTATTTCCTTTAAATACGCATACTGACTATACTGTTAAAAATTAGTTTATTTCCTTCGATGTTCAACTTTTTGTGTATGAGATTCTGATGTTGTAGACCCTAGAATATTAGACAAGATCTGTACTAGCAGCATGTTCAAATACGTCTATTTTTCTAATAAAGCCGTATATTATGAATATGCAAACACAAAATCTCCAAACTACAAGAGATAATTAACAATTATTTGTATAACTGACTATAATTTATTGGCATTTTTAGCCATTGGATGATTATAATGGAGTGATGGCAATCAAAACTGTGTAATTTTCTCCGTTTCAATGACATGTAATTTGCATTTGCAAGTGGTTTCTGGCTTTTGCATAAAATGGATCGAAATAACATTAATTGAGAGGTTATTTTATTGAGAAATAATATTATAGGCATCTATTATTATAATTTCAAGAAGCAGGTTGAAGAATTATCATTTTAGAAAAGTAGCAATCACTATATAACACGAAAAATGCATACTATTATTCAGGTTGAACATTTAAGTTTTTGTTGTAACATTCATCAATAGGTTACAATGTGTACATAGATACACATAGGTGAATGGGAATATTTATAAGAGGCCTGACTTAGGCTAGTATATTATGTCGTAATAAAAGATTTCCGGTCATAGTAAAATAACCGATTAAATTAATATTAAATTCATTTTGAAATTTGAATTATATTTTAGTAAAAGGAGGTTCGCTGTTACTAAGATTTTCTTCGAATCCATTATTTTCAATGATTAGAAAACACAATCATATATTTTATCTACAACTCAAATAATCATACAGCAGAATTTTCTATGAAAAATAAATGAATTTATCTTAAACTTAACAACTCCTTTTTGCCAAAATAACTTAAATTTAATTTTGGCAAAGTTGCTTAAACCTTACACGATCCTCAAGTTTGTCTTGCCAAAACCGAGAATATCCAACAGAATGTTTATTTAAAGCTGAATTTTTCATAGATTTTTAACTTAGCCTATGTCGTAAAAGCAAAGTCTACAGAATATTTTAGACTGTAAACTTTGGTAAAAGGTTTGACACAAAAATTAAGTGGTCCAAAACATAGTGTGAAATGTGCTCAAAAAAGTGCACCCAATTGATGAGCATGGACCTTATTTATTTTGAGTCGTTAATTTATTGTTTTATAAAAAATATAATTGTTAATTATAACCTATAACAAAAATTTGAATCCTTTATTGTTGTCCAAATTTATATGTATACAAATTTGTGCCACAACTTTTGAGGGCTGAGTTATCTTGCCACCAGAATTATATGCGACTTCAAAACACTGTAGGTAAAGATTAAATATTTGCCAATAAAATAATGGGGCCCACTAGCTGATTTTACATAATTCCGGGCTAAAATTTCAAAAACCAAACCTGATTGTTTTTAAAAATTTTACCACCCTTAGATGGTTTATTATTTATCTGCACGTAATAATCATTCAAATGTGTGTTGGTAGCAGTTGGAGCTGTAACAACATTTTAAACCAAAGATGCTGGTTGTTATTCGTCCTGAGAAATTCACAGTAAAAATAATTATATTTAAACGTTGTTATTTTGTATGTAATTTTTACATTGTATTTATATATTTTTTGTATTAATTATTATGGAGCCTATTAGAGGAGGTAAGTAGATAACTTTAAATATTTGGTGAATTAAAAAAATTAGTTTTGGGTTAGTATTGGTTAAGTATATTATCTGCCTGCAAAAAAAATTGTAAATTATATTTCTAATGTTTTACTAAGCCGGAAGTATCTAATTCTATTTTAGTAAATATAAAAAGCTGCTCCACTTAAAATGGTCGATCGTATTTTTTGGGGCTGTTACCAGAGAAACTTGTTTTAGTCTTAAGGTACCTTTAAAAAACTTGCTTGAATATTTGCTTGACATTTTGAAAAACAAAGCAAACTGCGAAATCAAAGCAAAATATAAAATACTTTGTTACTTACTAAAAAAAGAAGCCGCAAGAAATTACCAGGCATTTAAATACAAGAATAAATCAATAAATCACGACGAAAGTCAAGAATTCAATTGATTTTTGAAAAAACTAACGATTCCCATAGCAGAGCTGCAGCTCTAGTGAAAGAATGAAAAGAAAAAGCTGAAGAAACTTGAGCATTTTCGTCACTAGGGATTAGTTATGCCGCTGAAACTCAGTTCGGTGCAGAAGGAAAATCTAATACCCCATCGCTTATGAAACATAGTGTTTTTCACCAGGTAAAGCACATCTTTCTTTTCGATTTACAGCTAATTTATTTTTGAAGTTTTTTTGTAATAGTCAGATAGAAATTTTAATATTTTTTGGTTAAAAATAGAATTTTAAGCCAAAGCTATTAACGTTATAACAAAACGCTTTTGAGCTTTTTGCTTTATGCGAAAGGTATTTTCCAAAAAATCTAGTTGGCCATATGTGGGTGAAAATTGGTATAAGGGAGTTTTTGAGGCTCCTGAGCAAATAATAGGACCTTAGAGGTTTTCAAAAATACAAAATCAACCATGACAGTGGATAAGATATAAAGATTCTAGTTATGCTACTTTGCAGCGTGTCTTATGCAACTTGGTTTCAACAAGAATTAACAATGTTTTTTTCGGAGAATATAAAATAACTCATATTTTGATTTTTCCTTTTCATATTGTGCAGCTCGTGTTAGCATTACAAAAACACTTTAAAAATAAATTAGCTGTAAATCGAAAAGAAAGATGTGCTTTACCTGATACTTATACATGTACGGAATCGTACTCTCAATAATATGCAAACACTATTCAGCATATGTTTCAAACAAACTTGGAATAAATACAAATTATATGTATTATAATAATTAAATATTTTAATATTCATAAGCATTTTCAAGAAACCAAAAATTACGCCATTTCCTACGTAAAAAGTTTTATTTCAGTAATTGCTGTCAGTGATATCTTTAATTATACCTATAAATAAAACCAATTACTAAGTCAACAAGTTTTCAATTACCTTTGAGGTTAAACTTGGCAGAATAGCGTTGTAATTTTTAAATTATTCCGTACATGGCTTCAATGTAAATAAACTTAGTAAAAATATATAGGCTTATATGTATTTTTATTCGATCGAACGAAAAACTACATCTTTCCCATGTGTTTTCTCACCGCAAAAGTCACGATTCCAGTATATTGTATTTGTTGCTTGGCAACATACAATAACTGTACGGGAATAGGCAATAACTGTACGGGAATATAATATTTCCGTCCTATTCAAACGCCTTGTTTGTCAAATCTGACGTTTATCAAAAGTAACATTTAGCTGTAGTTTCCGTAGTTACGTAATAAAGTACAAGCACGCTCCATTCAAAACTTGATTTTATGAGTTTAAATTTAAACCACCATGTTTATTTAGGGTAATATTTGGCTCTATTTTTATAAGTACGTATTCTAATTAATTCCGATCGGATAAAAAATAGTATGTGAAACTCGTAGGAAAGCACATTCCTGGACTCCTGTGTTGCTGGCCCGGCTGCATATCCGTATCGAACGGAGATGATTGCACCTTGTCATAAGGCGACTATAATATAAATGTTAGCTAGAATTCCCCCGTTACGTTTTATCTTCAATTATTTAAACACATCATGCATGGCCCTCCGATCGCTTCGCTCGCTACGGGGGCTCAACAAACAGAAACTAACCAAGTGCTAACCAAAACTAACCCAAAATATGAAAAGCCTGCATATTTACATTACAGTCGCGCTATAAAATTTGCGATCTCGTACGTCCGATACGAATAAGCGGCCTGGCTGCGCCTCGTCCAGCAATTACCACAGTCGTCCAGGAATGTTTTGCTTCTCCTACTAGTTACACAATATACTATTTCTTCTTGATGATCTGCATTTTGCACGTTTTAGCCGCCCGCGCCGGCATTTTTGTATCGAGCGTCCAGTAAGCCACTTTTTATAGCGTGACTGTTATATAAATGTTATATAAATGTTAGCTATAATACCCACCGTTACGTTTCTCCAAATATTTGAACACTTCATGCATGGCCCTCCGCTCGCTACGGGGGCTCAACGAACTAACCAAAACTAATCTAAAATATGAAAAACCTGCACATTTAAATTATAGTCGCACTATAACAATTCGGGATCTCGTACGCTCGATACAAATAAGCTTCCCGGTGGTATCATATCATATCCTACCAAATTCGGGAAAGGTCTATTGTTTATATTTGCAAGTGGACGTGTTTCGATAATGTCTTTAGGCTCAAGTAAAAGTAAGTATGTCTTTTTTTGCTGTGTTAATGTTATATATTTGTTAACAGTTTCGTAAAGAACATGTAGGAGATATATCATTATGTCGCAAATAGTTGATTTAGTAAATGTATCGTGGGTAATACATTTGGTCTCACCGACTACAATCATTTTGCACGTAAAAACCAGATTTCGGGGTTTATTTGTGGCAACAGAAATTATATTGTTTCCTAATATATTATTTCTTTTTTAGAGCTTTTAACCGCCTTGGAGCACAAAGATCTGGCCCTTAACCTAAACCTCTTCGGATAGTAAGAATGAGATGAATCTAGGTTTAGAAAATGTTGATCCGAATCCAGATAATATGGAGATCACAGACAATTTGAGCGATTCGTCAGATGAGGAGCCTTTTGCTCACTACCTAATAGGTTACCAGAAAAGGAGGTCACATTGAACCATGCCAGTTCAATTTTAAAAATGAGAACATATCCACTAAAGCGATCAGTTGCGCTAAATAAATATTTTTACGAATATGCGCAAAATTGCTGATAAGAGGTTCTTAAAACATCCGAATATGAATTCGAATATTCTTTGGGACTGCCATGATTGGCATCTATGGTCTTCCGAGAATTTTAAGATATGCTCAATTCGAAGCACAAAAGTAACTATTATTTTAACTAACATTTCCAGAAATCGGTATTTCATACTCCGATCGCGCAGTAAACTTAGAAAATCAAAAAATTGGCAAAGAAGAATGAAGCTTGGATAGTTTCTGAAAATGAAGACCCATGATGTACATAATGCAAAGAGGATGCCGCCGAAATGAAAGAACTCGCGATGTGTCAATAGATGAACAAATTATTTCATTTTATGGACAAGTTAAAATGCGACAATTTCTTGGGGGGGGGGGGGGGGGCCCCAATCCCGGGGATTGAAGGATTTCGTCATGACAACAGCAAGGGAAGTTCCATTGGACTTGTATCTTTACGACGATCACCACTAGCAATCCTGTGGAGTCGTCCTTGATGAAAGCGCCCGAAAAGCTTGATGTAGGTGACAGAAGAAGTGAGATATTGCCAATAGAAGTTTCTGTCTACACCGAACGATACTTCTTCTCGATTCCACGAATTTAGGTACCATCTTTGAGACAAATAACTCTAGTTAGTACAGTTATGGCTTCTAGAGTTTCCAAAAACGCAACTTTTCTAAGTGCTTATCATTCATATAATGCTCTAGTCAAAGAAGATAGAATTATTATTCTAACTAGATGGTGCGGTTGTAGGCCAGTACATTTCGCTTCTTCATGATCTGTCATTGAAACTTTAGATAGTTGTACAAGATGACCGAAGACTGAAAATGAATACATTAACATCAAACAACCAGCAACTGTAGATGATTACAATGTTAAAATGGTAGGCGTTGATTTATTAGACAGGATTATTAGAAAACACGCAATGCATGTACGTACCAAAAAAAGAGAAAAAAATAAACTATCTTGATTTAAACTTGCCCATATATGCTAAGTCTTTGGTTCTTACCGAGAAGCCCCAAGAAAACTCTGAACAAAATGAATGTCATGAAGAAGAAACACCGTCTAGGAATCAAAGGAAAGTTCTGCTTATTCCGGATAGGAGAGCCAAGACCGAAGGCAAAATACACCTACCAGCATATACTAAACAAGACCAAAAATCAAGATCAAAATTCCGATTTCCAAAATGTGGTAAACTAACATTTGCCAAATCTGAAATATGGAATATTTATCTTTGTTGTGCAGTTGAAAGAAACTATCTCGGTATTTTCAACAAATATATTTTTTTCTACGACTGCCCTGAAAATAGACAAAAACGCACTAACAACTGCTCTTGAAAACTGGACATTTTAAACATCGTGTGAAAAGTATACTTTTTACACGCTTATTCGGGTATTTAGATTAAAGGGCTTCGTCTTGGTTTTAGAGGTTCGCCCTCAGAGGTCCCATTCTCAGATCTCTAAAAAAGGGGGCCCAATTTTAGGACTTCACCCCCCCAGGAGCCCCTTTTTGCAAAACTGAAGAAAATGGGACTCTTATACCAGGGGCCCCCTTTTAAAGCTTGGGGTCCAATTTTAGGGCTTCGTCTCCGGGGGGCCCATTCTTAAACCTGTAATAAATGGGACTCCCGTACCATAGGCCCCATTCTAGGGTTTCGCCCCCCTGGGGTCACATTTTAGGGCTTCGCCCCTTGAGCCTCTTTTTCAAAATATTTGGAAAATAGGGACCCCACACCGGTGGCCCCATTTTAGGACTGTGTCCCAAGTTATAGTTTAGCGAGAATCTCTTACTCATGCACGTAGCTTCTTTCATTGGGAATAAAATTTTCTGATAAATCAATAATAAAAAAGTTTCCCATATAACATGTAATTTTCTACCACACTTCCAGTGGGGCACCCTGTATGTAGCAGTCGTAGAAAAAGTATAGTGTGCTACACGTGCTGAAAAGATTTTTCACACTCATGAGACTTTTTGACACTCGCCTACGGCTCGTGTCACCACTGTCTCATTCGTGTGAAAAGTCCTATTTTCAGCACTTGTTGCACAATATACTATTACGTCCGTTGTTTTTATATGTCTCTAGACCCTATCATAACCGAGTTTTTTAGAAAAGATAAAATTGTTGTACGACTACCCGGCGTACTGGTCAAATGAAGCAACGCATTGCATTATCACGCAGGATTTGACCTAAAACTTAGTTGTTGCCGTCACAAAGTTGTTAGTCATAGGACAGACTTCAAGTGGTGATCCAAGTAGAGGAACAAACAACAAAGATATGAAAATATGTTTTTCTCCGATTGACAGTAAATATTAATTTTGCAGACACATATCAATCAGCAAAGTATTACTTTTCCTGGCTAGGCAGCAAAGTAAGGACTTTCCTGCCTAGGCAGCAAAATGATTAGTCTCCGTGGGAATAAAACATTTGACATTTTTTGACCAAAAAATAATTTATTAATTATATATACATTTCCATAGCAATCAGCCTTTCCAACAATTGCGATTTCTATCATATTTTGTTTTAATTTATCACTACAGGAAAAATAAAAATATTGTGGGAATTGTAATAATTTGCAAATATACAATATACATATAATATTGAAAATTCGAATAATATATCTGATCAGAAATAGTGATGAGCGAGACTGGTCTTGGTCTTGCAGAAAAAGCAAGACCAAGACCAAGACCGAGCAGTGCAAGACTTATGCAAGACCAAGACCTAGTATTGCAAGACTTACGCAAGACCAAGACCTAGTATGCAAGGGTCTTGCGGTCTTACGTTTTTTTTTTGCAATTTTTATTTGTTGACATATTGCCCCTAATTCTGGGATCGAAATTGTTGGGTCGAAATATTTAGAAAAAACGTGCTATAAACGTTTGTCAAAAATAAATTTTGTTTGTGAGATACATGCAGGGATAATTAGACTATTTGCCACGTGCATTGTATGCAAATGAATAAGAATATATTCAAGTAAAAAGACGAAAAGATTAGTCAAATTTCTAAACAAAATTATACTCATAATTACAAAAATCTAATTTGGACTTTAAACAAATTACACAAATGTCCATACATTACTCAAAACGTTCTTGCATATAGCCTGGGACATACTCGGGGAGATAGTGACCGATTTTTAGATGTGATAATACGCATATTCTGATATTATAAAGTGATAAATTGGAGCATCCTCCTAGGTTCTTCATATACAGTGTGTTCGAAAAGGATTGGAATGTATTTTGGATCTTGAAAACTATAGGAGATAAATATTCGAGAAAAAATTGGTTAAATGAAAAACGTTTTAAGATATTTAATTGCTAGTTCAATTCTGCTTTGATAATGAATTAATTTTAATGAACTTATAATTCACAGTAATGAATTTTATTTATCTTTTTTAATTTTCGACATCAAAAACCAAAAAGTTTTATTTTTAAACACTGATGATTTTATGTAATTTTTAATTTTAAAAATGTTTGTTTGCACCTACTATATTTTTGATGTGTAAACATCTTACGCGGCGTTATGAGGGTAAATCTCGGCAAATGGGACGGAAGTGTGGGGACGGAAATGCGCAAACCAATTCTAGCCGCTAGGACGGTATTATATACAATTTTGTCATTTAAAATCGTTTTAAACGGATTTTAGACGATAAAAAGCATATTTTAAATTAAACGAACCGTCAAAAGTATTATTTTATAATTATTATGTTCGCAGTGTATTTGGATCCATAGCACAGCTCATTTTTAATGGACGGTTGAATTAAAATGAATTTTCGCCTCAAAATCCACGACAAATTCGTCCGAAGCCACGACTATCGGCCTAAAAAAGTCCGAATTTTCGAATTTTTATACAATTTCGCCGTTTAAAATCGTTTTTAAACGGATTTCAGACGATAAAAAAGCATATTATTATTTTAAATTTAACGAACTGTTTAGTATATGCTGGTGGGTGTATTTTAAAACAATATTGTCATAGCCCTCTTCTAAAATTTGAAAAAGTTGGTTATTGACTTTCCCAAATCAAAGGATGTCGGCCCACGATTACTAGGTAAATAAGCTGTGTCCATATGTTGATGTTATTCCTGGTGGCATTAGATTTTCGTGTCGAATTTGTGCAGTGAATTAATCCACTCCGAAGCTGCCAGTAAGTATTATTAAAGACTCCTAACTAATATTACAAATGCGAACGTGTTTGTTTTTATTCTATGAACAAGCTAAAATGTATGGTTAACGGCTATAGCACGTTGAAAATTCCACTTCTTGTCCGCTCACTGAAGTTAAGCAACGTCGGGCGTGGTTAGTACTTGGATGGGTGACCGTTTGGGAACACAACGTGCTGTTGTCACTTTTTTACAACCAATGTCGTTATAGGATATGTTTATACATCAGTCTCGAGTACTAGCAGACTCGCTCATTTTTTTCGACAAAATATAGCACAGAGTTCAACAGTCGTCCTTGTATTACGCTGCGTAATTTGGTTGTTGCTTATAAATTGTTCTTTGCTGTTTGTAATGTTCATTGTAATCCGCAATATTATCTATTTTAATCCTGTTATGAGATATAAATGTTAAGTGTACGAGAGAAAAGAACAATTTTGGTAAGTTTCAAAATGTTTGTTTTCTTTTAACAAGAAATAATGATTTCTATGACATGCATTGCAATACATATTTTATCATTATAAACCCTTTCTGTTATTTCATTTCGTTAAACCGTTTTTTCTTTGTTTTGTGTGTTGTTTACTTATTTATTTATTTATATTTATTAAACAAAGGCAGTACTTAAAAAAGGTTTTGTTTTTGGGCTTAAGGCTCTTGTTTTGCTTTTTTATCAAATTGAAAAATTGCTCTTAAGAGAGCCCCGATGATGAGTTTCGAAACATTGCAAGCGTTGGTAAGAAATAATAATTGGTTTTCTTGATACCAATAATCCTACAAACACCACCTAAATTATACATTTTGGTCACCACCTTTACTGGTTTTTTGAAAATATCTCGACAACGAAAAAAGGTGGAATCATTATTAAAGCAGCATTGAACTAGAAATTAAATAACATACCTACAACTTTTTCCATTAAACCTATTTTCCAGCAGTTATAGTTCTCAAGTTCCAATCCTATAATGAGTAAAGAAAGGTACACTTTATCGCACGCGAGTAGGTCAAATTGTTAACGAATTTGTCATTTGCTGAGAAATGCATAAAACTGATCTGTAGTTCTTCATTGAGCAATAATAATTTTGGTTTATTTCAAAGCCCAGATAACAGGCCTACTAAGAATCGATTTTTATAGAAGAACGTAAAATGCAGTGACTGATATATATTTTTTCAAACTTATGAGATTTTATTATAGGAAAATATTCTAAAAAAATTGTCAGAATTACTTCATCAGATTATCAAGAGAGATAAATACTTACATTTCAACTCAATTGTAGGCAACCATGTATTTAAAAATGAAATGCACATTTAAAAAAAATAGTTCTTGTGTTAACATTGCAATTTATAGCTGTAAATACACAGGATGTTTCAAGACCACATATGCAAGACCAAGACCAAAACCACAAGTGACCCGGTCTTGGTTTTGGTCTTGCATTTGCTCATCATTAATCAGAAAACTTAAATCAAATTATTCAAAATAAAATGCAATCTCGAAGATAATATTTCTAATCTCTTAAAACTCACATTTTCATTAATTTTATGGGTTAGGTACTAACATGACGTATGTTACGTTATGCTGCTATGTTAAGTGCAAGTATAACAAGTTACTCATAAACACAAAAATAATAAAATCATGGCCATTTTCTTTTAAATAGACAAGAAATACACGTACTTTCTTTTATATCTTGCACTGAAGAGGAATCACAGGTGCTACAAAGAATTGTTGAAAACCAAAGATGCGGTTTTTTTACTTTTTTTCTTCTAAAAATATCGCGAAAAATAAATGAGCATCCCAAACGTCAAATTTTAACATATTGTCACGACTAACAACCGTCCGAACGTTTTTGTGCTACCCTATAGAACTAGCCGCCGCGCCGTGCCGCTCGCTTCTCCGTATGAGTCATCGCCCGGCCGGTCGCGAAGATTCAGCATCGCTGGAATTATCTCGATGACCTCGTCGAGATCATATAGAGTGGCCTCGGAATACTTCCCGAATATTCGTGATAGATTGAAGATTATATATAAGCAGACCTAAGGCGAATGTGAGTTCAGTTCAGTTAATCATTGAGTGTTGAATAGATATTAGTTGTAAAGTTATAAGAGTAGTTTAAAGTGTTAAATTGTATACAGTGGTAGTGAATAAAGAGAGTATTAGTTGAAAATAGCAAAGTTGTAATTCTGTTAAGAACCCACGGGAAAAACGTAACATTTGGTGTCGGAAGTTGGATTGTGAAGAGACCAGACTTGTGAAGTATTTTCAAGGAAAGAAGAGGGTACAAGTAAGTCAACGAGGCCGTTTTGATTCTGTGAAAATTTTATAACATCCTATGGTCAATACGAGGCAACAAAACGGCAGAAATGGAGCAAATTAATAAAATGCTGGCCGATTTCATGGAAAATCTAAATGCTGAGAGACAAATAGAACAGGACCGGCTGCAGAAAATTTTTCAAGATCAAGAAGATAAAAAGCAAGCGGATCGGGAAGAGGATGAACGTAGAAGGCAAGCGGATCGGGAAGAGGATGAACGTAAAAGGCAAGCAGAACAGGACCGGCTACAGCAAATTTTACAAGATCAAGAAGATAAAAAGCAAGCGGATCGGGAAGAGGATGAACATAGAAGGCAAGCGGATCGGGAAGAGAATGAACGTAAAAGGCAAGCAGAACAGGACCGGCTGCAGAAAATTTTTCAAGATCAAGAAGGTAAAAGGCAAGCAGAACAGGACCGGCTTCAGAAAATTTTGCAAGACCAGGAAGAGAAAAGACAAGCAGAACAGGACCGGCTTCAGAAAATTTTACAAGACCAGGAAGAGAAAAGGCAAGCAGAGCAGGACCAGCTTCAGAAATGGATGCTGGATGTAATTGTAGGCGAGCAAGGAAAATTACAGAAAATATTGGACGGACAAAATGAGAAATTTGAAAAAGAAGTAAACAATATTCAAAAAGAAGTTGGAAATGTACAAAAAGAAGTTGGAAATGTACAAAAAGAAGTAGGAGACGTACAGAAAGAAGTGAAGAATCTACAAGCAGAATTTACCAGTCTAAAACATCAAGCACCCACCGAGAGGGCATTCGCCTCAGGACAAAACATCAAACCTCCAACGTACGACGGTCAAACATCCTGGACAATGTACAAAAGACAATTTGAAGCTGCTGCTGTTGCCAACGGTTGGAATAATGAAGAGATGGCTACATCACTAGTGGTAGCGCTTCGTGGATCTGCCCTGGAACTACTACAGACCATTCCCATCAGCCAACAAGGGAAATATGACATACTTGTAGCTGTCCTGGAGAGACGATTTGGAGACCAACACCGAAGACAACTGTATCAGGCACAAATAAAGTCTCGGCATCAGAAGCCTGGTGAAAACTTGCAATAATTTGAGGCAGACATTAGACGTCTCATTCAATTGGCCTACCCGGGAGCGACAGAGGAATTTCAAGAGGAACTTGCTGCCCAATATTTCGTGGATGGTATCAGAGATCCAGAAACTCAGAAAATGCTACGCCTAGCCAAATTTGATAACAGCAGTGAAGCTTTGGGTCGAGCCCTAGAAATCGAGGCGGCCTGTAACATCTCCAAGCCAAAAATCAGGGCCGTATCCATCCAGGAAGAAAAGCCGACAAACAGCTGTGAATTAAATGAGATGGGTGAAATTTTGAAGAAATTAACGGAAGTTCTTCAGGCCACGGCGAGATTCCGGGAGCCAATGGAAGATAGGCCACGTAACCGAAATACATCAAATCAGTGCTATAGATGTGGCAGGACTGGGCATTTCAAAAGAGACTGTCGAGTACAACTACGGTCTAGATCTCCATCCAGAGACGCTAGGGCCCCCAAGTCAAATCAGGAAAACTTCAATTAGTCAACATTGCGGGGCGGGTGATGGCTAAAGAAGATAAAGCCCTCAGGATTGTCTCCATAAAAAGCCTAGGAAAAGCCGCCGACAGTCTAACAATTACAGGAAAGATCAACGGAAGAGCCATAACAATTACTGTTGACACTGGTGCGGCGGTATCTTTGATAAGGTCCAACAGAGTAAATAGAGTAGAAGTTCTACCCATATCAAAGAATGTAGTTTTACGTACAGTTACCGGTGAGACAGCTGAAGTACTTGGGGAAATGGATATCGAACTTCAACTGGGACGAATTAAACTACACCACGAGTCGCCGACATCGAAGACGAATTTATTTTGGGAATGGATCTCATCGGTCAACATGGATTCTATTTTGACAACAAGCTTAATCTTCTGAAGTTTGGCACCGAAGAGTTCATCCTTAACAAAACAGACGATGGCACACCGACTAAAGTAGTGGCGGCATGTACTGTCAGAATAAGCGGAAATACCGAGCAGATAATTTTTGGGAAATTGGAGAAGGATTTTGGAGGCTGCATCGGACTTATCCAACACCACGATTTGCCTTGCAAACACCTCGTAGGCAAAGCACTGGTCAAAACCGACGGCGAAATACCGATAAGGATAGCAAATATTTCATCCAATTCCATCAAAATCAATAAAGGAGATGTAATAGCCACTTGCGAGCCGGTGCAGTGGGTAACCAGTTGCGAAACGTAGTCAGAAGTAACACCCTCAACATCACCTAAGGAAGTCCTAGAACATTTCCAGAAGTCGTGGCAACATCTGTCTTCCGAAGAACTGAAGAGAGCTACACAATTTATCAAAGAGCAGAGCACAGCTTTTGAAAAGAAAATTGGCAATACTGGAAGAACGAACATCATAAAACATAAAATCGACACTGGAAGTGCTCACCCCATACGGCAGCATCCTCGGAGGTTACCAGTGACGAAGCAGCAAGAGGTTACCACATTAGTGGATAAAATGCTTGAAGATGGAATTATTGAAGAGTCATCAAGTCCATGGCCATCTCCTGTTGTCTTAGTCACCAAGAAGGATGGGACTACCAGATTCTGCGTGGACTATAGAAGGCTCAATGACGTCACCAAGAAGGACAGCTATCCACTTCCCAGAATTGACGACACGTTGACGACACTAGCAGGTTCTCATTGGTTCTCAACACTCGATCTAAAGAGCGGATACTGGCAAGTAGGCATTGACGAACAGGATAAGGAAAAGACTGCCTTCTCTACCGGAAGTGGTTTATATCAGTTTAAAGTTATGCCCTTCGGACTATGCAATGCCCCCGCTACTTTTGAGCGTCTTATGGAAGTTGTTCTACGAGGCCTTACTTGGAAGACATGCCTGGTCTATCTTGATGATATAATGGTAATGGGAAAAACTTTCGAAGAGCACCTACAAAAC
>MU182483.1:165894-177746 GCA_016904865.1 Pissodes strobi | reverse complement strand
TCTCCTGCAATTGGTGGAATAATCGTGGTCACTAACCGTTACGTAAGGGCAAATAATAGTTGTACAATCTACATGTTATAATTATATTTTTTAAGAGGACATTGCAAGAATTTTTATATTATATTTTTTAATAGGATATTTTCAGAATTTTTATATTTTATGCAATATAACACATATTCGAAGCGAAGTCGTTATCAGGATCCCATAACCATGAGTGATACAGTGTTTATCCAATGGAGACAAATAAATCCGCCGTTCTAAATACCCAATAACTATACGAAATATTACACCTGCTTACATTTTAGTTTGTTTTTCAAAAATGTCCATCATATTCGATAAATGGGGTATTTAAATATACGAACTTGGTCGCTTAGATTATTCCTGATTTTAATTTGTTCCTACTCGTTTTGTTTCTTAATAATATCTAAAAATGTCTTTAAAACACAAATAAAAAGAAATGGGGGAACACCAGGGCCTTGGCCAGGGCATAAAGAAATAATTATTTATGGTATTTTCTTTTGTTGGCAATTCCTAGTAGACTTGAAAAGTCTTTGGCAGTCGCAGGCAGTCTTAGGCAGTCACAAGCAGTTCCTAAACATTTCAGGCAGTCTCTAGCAGCCTATAAAATTTTACGGCAGTACCTAAAGTCACTGGGCATTCCCTGGCAGTCGCGCTTAAAATGATATTTTGGCATTACATGTACATCTTTTTTTAAAGTGAGAGACCCCTTGATATTGCTGTTGACCAAGACACCCAGTTGTCCGATTTTATGAAGATGAAGGGATGGTCGATCCTGCCATAATGATATCATTGCCCGCCGTATGGTAAACGTGGCTGCTTGGATGATTTTTCAATGTGCATTTGTATTCATTCATCGGAATAAAAGAGACACTCATTCGATTACACTATTCCTTTGTATGTATATATACGTCAAATATTTCACTTCATACATGGCTCTCCGCTCGCTCCGGGGGCGTAACCAAACAAACCTAACCCAAACTAACCCAAGACATGCCCAAATGAAGAAAAACAAACTAAAAAATATTTGCATTTTCGACTGACAAATTTTCAATTTTTTTTTATTTCCGGCATTCCTTGGTTTAGTTTGGGTTCGTTTTGTTTGGTTGCGCCCCCGAAGCGAGCGGGGGGTCATGCGTGAAGTGGAATATTAAGTATACTTAAATAGTAAACAAACACTGTTATTCCCCATAAGAAAATGTGCAACTTTTGGAAACAATGTGCCAGGCCCCCGGTGGCATTTAAACATTCCGGTATAGGATTCGGCACTCGGGTAAATTTCATTGGTCGATTTGCACACGGGTAAATTCCATTGGTCGATTTGGATTCGTTTCGCCGATTAAAGTGGAGTGCCGAAATCGGTACCAGAATGTTCGAACAGTGCTGAAACACAGGTCGGAATGTTGATGAAATAAACGTTCGTAAAATCTAATATTTCACCCTCCGCTCGCTTCGCTGGCTACGGGGGCCAAACTAACCCAAACTAACCCAAACTAACCCAAGCCATACCCAAGACATGCCCAAAGTGAAGAAAAAAAACTGTTTGAAAACATAACGTTCAAAAAATAAAAAAGGCGGGAATCGAACCCGTGACCATCGGATCAGAGGCTAACCATCTACACCACTGCGCCACCACGTACTTGGAAGCAATTGATTGCACCATTAAGACATGGGTAAACTAGCAACATTCATCAACATTCCGACCTGTGTTTCAGCACCGTTCTAACATTCTGGTACCGATCTCGGCACTTCGCTTTAATTGGCGAAACGAATCCAATTCGACCAATGAAATTTACACGTAGTGCCGAATCCTATACCGGAATGTTTAAATGCCCCCCGGTGTCGGTTACTAAAATTTCATTATTTTCACGTTACAATTTCAATATTTTCACGTTACACCTGGGAAAGTCGTAGTGGAAGTTTGCACTTCTAGGGCAATTAAGGCTCAAAACGCGGATATTTTTTCGGCTCAAATGTGACGAATCCTCCGATTTTTTTGGCTTAAGCTACTCTATAGGACACCCCTTTTCTAGCGAAAAAAAAGAAAATTTGCAAAATCGACACAACCTATATATCACCAGACCCTTAATTTGATGATATCTTTGAAGATTTTTAACCTTTCTTATATTTTTCTTGCATTTGGTGATTATTATACGCGGTTAACTAATTTTTATATATTTCGGATAACTCTCTTAACTGAACTCTCTAAATTAAAATTTTTATTACAAAACAATTCCGAACGTTCTATAAAGAGCGTTTTGGAACATACTTGCTTCAATATTGCCTAACTTTTAATACAAAAATTGAACGCTAGAGAATTTATATGAATTAGCTACGATAAACCGTTTTTTTCCAAATTAAGCAACATCATCGATGACGTAAATACAAAACCTTCGGGAAACGAACTCTACTTATTACTACAACATATTTATGTAATACATACAACAAATATCATAGAATACTATCCTTATTATAAAAATGAGATATTATTATATGACATATTTTGTACTATAAGACTGTAATATAAAAAAAACTGTAATTAATTTTAACGTCTTAAACTAATCAATATTATCAATAATAATATGGTAAGAATAACCTCGTGCGCCTATGGGAAGGCAAGATTTTTTACGTGCTAGTCCTCTACCCCCTTCAGTCGTCGTTAAGGTTCACTCGCTTGGCGCACTATACCTGATTTGTGAACGGAAAAAAAGAGACCGGGAAAAAAGGAGACCGGAAAAGAAAAACACCACATAGCATTATTAATTAAAATGACAAAGGGTTCATCTGATAGCTTTCTAAAGTCTGTCTTAAATTAGAAGTCAATGTAAAGTGTAAGCACTGTAAGCTTAAGTATAACTACAGCAATAGCAGGCGTATTTATTGCGAGTGCTTGTGCCCCATAATCTTAAATTTGAAAGTTTACAATAGGGAGATATTCATACAACAGCGCGCAACCCACTTTGGAAACAGATTATATAATCCAAACCCTGAATAGAGAAAAGTAGTCCTATATCCTGCCTGTACGTACTTATATTAATTCATCTCAATTTAGAATTCAAAGACCAATCACTTTCCTCTCATAAGAGGTATAACCTACTAAAAGCTGTATTTATATTAGATATCCAGGGTCCCTATTTTAGCGATGTATAAAACAAAGGTACCTCAATATAAAAAATTAAACGCGGCAAGAAAATAATAGATTACGTCAATGGGTAATGGAGGATGACATATTTGTAGTAGATAGAGGTTATTGCGATTCGGTGTAGTTTTTAGAAGACTTACATTATTGGGAAGAAATAGATGGCAATTTACCACGGATGGATTATTGAATCACGTAATTGTAATTTAAAAATATATTTAGAATATATTTTTTCTCGATCCACACAGAAAAATATGTTAAAAATTGCATGCTCACTAATTAATGCCTTTCATCTCACATATTCATATCATATCCATGAAGCGACAGAAGAACAAGCTCAAAGAATGACAGAAATAGCTGGAAGGGAAAAAGGTTTCATGAGAAGAGTAATTGAAAAATAATTTAGTACAGCGGGGTGGATAATGGTTTGATTTAGAAAATTGTATTTTAGACTTTCCGCATCTTCCGAAAAGAGCTGTAGAGGACGACTTAGGTATTACTTGAACCACAGCCTATTATTTTATTGATTTACTCAGGCTTCAAAATATATTTTATCTATTAAATATACTACATAAAATAATGTGTTTGATCCTATGTTGAAAGGCTATTGCACTTGTGAGATGGGAGTAAAAACACTTGGGTATGTACACATGGGGCTAGTACGATATGGTACCTCCTTTGTAAATAATAATTGTAATCGTGCAACTTTGTGTAGTGTAGAATCAAACTCCGTTTGAATACAAAATCCTGGATATATTTGTAATTGAACAATTAATTGTGAAGCGTCAAGATTAGCAATCGCGCATACAAGCATACAAGCGTAATTCCGAAATTAAAAATAATAAGACATTTTCAGGAATATTTAAATTTTTATCTTGCGACCAACAAACATGACGAAGAAAAGCCTATGTGTATTTTGACATGATACCTTACAAGCTTAAACGGTATTTGGAAACACTTCGTAATAATCATTACGCTATAGAGCCTTGAGGAGTTCTTTGTTGTTTTACTAAGAGTTTATGAAAAGCAACAATCCATTTTTAAAACGCTTAAAATTGTATAAGTTATACATGAAAATAACTTTACCACACCACAGCAGGCTATGCATCTATTAAATCATAGATACTTTTCTTCGTCGAATTTTTGATATATCTGAAAATATAAGCAAAACCTTAATAGAAGCTTTCTGACAAATTCTTCGTCGATTTTCGATATATCTGAAGATATAAGAAACAACTTTAATAGAAGTTTTCTGGCATATTCTTGGTCGAGTTTTCGATATATCTGAAGATATAAGCTCAACAACTTTAATAGAAGCTTTGTGGCAAATTATTCTGAATTGAGCTTGATGAGGTAAGATATAGCAAAAACTGCCATTTTTTGCCTGTAAATATTTGCGGTTGATGATTAGCTGTTGAAGAGTTGCTGTTTTGGAAATCAACAGAAAACATCCTTGTATTATTCAATATGTTGAACGATTTTACATGCAAGGCAAATATATAATACAAAAAATTATGTCGGATATGCACAGACCGTCCTCGAGCAATATCTATCTCGGAAAGTATTTAACTACATCTTATCGTATATTATCATTTTCTTACGGAGAGAGCTCTTTAGGATTTTCTTATTTGACTATAATTATTTTTTTTCAGAGGCCTTGTTTGATATGTTTTAGTAAATAGTAAAAAATCTCGACGTTATTAAATGTATGCTTGTTGTTAGAAAATAAGTCTTTAGTCTTCTATAACTAATTTTTGTAAATCTATTGAACGTTTTAATATACTTTTTGTATTTCACATTTTCTGAAAGTAAGTATTTAAGCTGAAGAAAAGTAAAACATTTAATGTTTTACACACATTTTCTGGGAGACCCTTTATTCTACCCTCTTGTATTATTCTTACGTTAACAGAGAAGGAACATTGCCTCTGCTACCAAGAGTTTTTGTTCAACTGATTGTGATATACGAGTATATTACAAAGAATCATATTTTCGCTATTACGCATTAGAGGGGAGATAAGAAGCAATAATAATAGTGATTTTTCTTCCTAAAATTTAGAATAGGTATATGAAATACAGGATTAAAAAATTTGATAAAAAGAAGGCTTTTAAATAACATATACTTAGAACGATTTATCATCTTTAGTATAACAAAGTGAAGAAAAGCACAGTTATTTTTATTAAAATGTTTTGGTTATATTGGTAATAATTAATAAAAGAGTAAGACGAACCTTTAAAAAGATAAATGACAGCTGGGTACTTATACTATTCCATATTTAGAGCTAATTGCGGTGATAATTTATTTAAAATTGGGAAAATTTTAAAAATGCAATAAAATTGTATTGAGGACCATATCAAATTTATTGCTGTATACCAACGGTTTGAGCCCAGTTCTCAAATCTCACAAAATCGCTTCCGAAAACTGTTGCATTTTGCTACTGAATTGAATACTATTTAGGTGCTGCTAGGTTACTAAAAAACCTGCATAATATAATTTTAAATTATTTTGAGATTTTTATGAACAGATGGCAAAAGTGTATAAATTTGCAAATAGAGAGTACCTATTATAAGCACGACATTAGAAAGCGATTTTCCTAAACTCATATTGCTTTTGACTACACAGAACTAGCCTCATTATCTAGTAAAACATCACTTTGTACTAATGTACCATTACATGTATTTCGTTCTGTAAAATTTGAATACTTACTTAATATCTGATTTTAGCTCGGATTTTAGACTAAATATGAGTTAAGATACCTACATAAATTATTAATATTTAAATTTTACATGAATTGGGTCTCCTAAAGTTTTTTTATATCAGAAATTTATTAAAGCGAATAGAAAGAAGGTAGAAAGAAGTAGAATAGAACTAATTCAAAATATTACTTGTAAGTATGAAAACTGTTTATAATATTGTAATTGGAGACTTGAATTTGTTCGTATTTTAATCCCTATACCATTTTTTAATAAAATTGGGTTATTTTATTTTAGTCAAGCATGCAATATTTTAAAATTTACCGTGATGACAGCAGAAGTTCGCAAACTAAAACATAGTCAGATATATTTATAAAATTTTGATAATGTGTATTAATTTTCACTTACATTATTTATTTCTCCCATATACAACCACTAATTACATTGAACCAAATAATAAGCACAAACTCAACAAAAAAAAAACAATCAAAAATTGTTCAAACACAAGCACAATTAGTATCCAAAAATGCCGAAGGTATACGTTGGTTGTCCTAGTGACGATAAAAAAGCTGCAATATAGTACGGTACTAACTCCGATAGGAAACAATAGGACTTCAAAAAGCTTACGAAGAGGCAGCAAGCAATAAAGCAATAAATATAGTGTTTATTGTTTGTGAATCAAGCATGCACTAATTTAAATCGTTTGAGATTTTACCGCGCGCTACGATAGACACGCTATACGATGTGGAGGGGATTGCATAAGCAAAGGGGCTCCGGCATTAGGGATAAACATAATAAGCCGGCCGCATGGTTGAAGACTCCAAAAACAAAGTGTGAGTGGGGTGAGGGACGTGCGATCGGTGGTAGGGAGCCAATGAACGGATGTGAGCTCGTAACTCATGGGATTTTGACCGCTGTCTTTTGTGTTTGGGAGATACAGAGGGTGTTACGGTTTAATTTAAAGGATCTGATGATTTTTACCTGGTTCGCCAACTTGATACTGTTTGCCTGCTGGGAAGTGAATGGTGTTTCATGATGGGAGAGGTGAATTACTGTAATTATTATTGATATTGAGGTTTCATTACCTTTGTTGTTCGTTGACGAGTCATCGAAAGTATGAGAAGAGTAGCATTTCGATGATAGAAGTCGTTGCCCAATGTAGGTATTTACACATTTTTATTGTAAACGACAAGCCATATAGTTTTATTAGTTTAAGGAATTGTTTAGTTATTTATGCAGAACATTAGACCTAAGACAGTTGTTTCAAAGGAGAATGGTGAAACTTATATTTTGCTTTGTTATCTTGTAAATAATTCTTTAAGATATGGCATTTTCAGGACCAACTGATCATAACGCTATTAATTAAAATATTATTTACAAACAGAGGTTCGGACAGCTTTAAAGACTAAATAAAATAACTAGTTTCAGATCCTTTAAATAGTTTGGCAGCAATGGAAGTCGGACTTACGGGGTTGCGATGCATGACGAGTATACCGCCAACAAAAACAGACTGCCTGATTCTCACCAAATGTGGCAAAAATAGTTGATTGACCAGACCAGACCATTGAGGTCTGCATGAATCACATAAAAAAAATTTATAAACTTTTTTTTATAGTTTGTTGCTTAGATACCATAGCTTGTACTTCATTTTGATATTAATACGTAGGTACTACTTATTTTAACCCTTTTTAAAGTAAAATGTTAGAAATTAGTTTCCCACAATAGAAACATAAGATGAAAAGTAGTAAAAGTGCATTTAAGATACAAATAGATATATGAAGAAACATTCCCAAATATTCCACTTTTGCAAGAATCAGTAATAGCCAAATGGGTAATTTCGCTTATCGCATCTTATTATGCTAACAGTTTTTCCGAGATTTACAGTTGATATTTAACTTTCCAGACCACACAAGCAAATCAATACACAAGCGGCACAATGTACTTAAAAAAATTAATTCCATGATATAATCTGGTTTTCATCAAAGATAGTTTTAATTGCATTTCTAAAAGAAATAAACCTTTAGAGAGGCATCAAATTTCTCTAGATGATTCGATTGTAGTAATTGAGTATTTTAAAAACATATTTAACGCCTTTCAGGAGCCTGTCGGTAAAAATATTAAAAAATACGGGTCAAGAAATGATGATCAAAAGTTCGTCATTCTATCTGTTAAGGAATATTCTGATTGAATTTAGCATTTTCGTAATTTTAATTTGAATCAGTTTTAGATTATTTATAAATTTTATCTTGTTTGGCAATTTAAAGAAAATGAGGAATTTTTCTCTTATAGTAAATTTATGAATCGGCTAATTTTTATTTCTAGTTCTTGCATTGTATTCGTGAAAGGATTAGCTGAGTAATACAGAAAATTACAAATATTTATATATTGATGGTTAAATCAAACACTTCATTACAATACTTATTAAAATGCATCTTTCCTAATTATTCAGAACACTTGTTTCGGAAGAACAAACAATTTTTGCACTAAGCCACTGCTACCGATCCCCAAAAAATAATTATTATTCACATACCTCAATTTAAGATTTTGAAATTTTATAGTAAGTACATTTTTACCGACTTTTTTCATCTATCATGATGTTATTCTAACTCCATAATCCAGTTCCATAATCCCCTGAGTTAGGTTTCCGACTCAGGTAAAAAATATGTTTGCCCTGTCCGGATTTCATTTGTTTTGTTCTTAATGACAGGGCCAAGAAGTTGCTCTATCAGGCAGTCAGGTGGCCACCGCTAACAAGTTCACAATATTATTTTGCCAAACCTCATGTCCTAAGTAAGTGCGACGACGAAGCACAATACAATATCTGTTTGAGTGTTGTAGAGCAAGGACAAACTAGTATTTCTAATATTTGCGAAGCAACAGGTTATAAAATAAAGAGTACCTACCAGAAAAATTTTACAAAAAAAATAAACTCCTATGGACTTCTCCCTGTGGGGTTACTTAAAACAAAGAGTGTATAGGTATAGCTCATTTACAAATGTGCAACATTTAGAAAACATTATTCGTGAATGTTGCGCAAATATGAATCCTCAGTTTGTTAAAAACGCAGTTATGCAAGTTAGTAAAAAGACTATTATTTGCATTTACCGTGGAGGACGTCATAATGAAATTTAAAGTTTTTGGGTTCGCGTCTAAACGTCCATAGTTTTTTTTATACTACTTAGTCACTTAGTACAATTTGTTTTCAATTAATTATGAACGTTTTAGAGCTTTTAATCTAACCACATATTACCTACTGGTAAAAATTGCCATAGCCTACTAAAATTTGAGAAATTTCCATTCTTTTGTGTTCATGCGTATATACTATAACAAAAATAATTATTTCCGATAACTTGTATAAAAATAGCAAACTTATTCTGGCATTAACAGCCTTATTAAAAGCGTTTCTAACTTTCAGGATGTGTGTTTTATTTCAAAATTTTAATGTGTTAACTTTTGCTCTTGAACCGAAAAAGATATGATAACTTTACGCCAGTAGTGTCGAAATTTTGAGAGCGTAATTTGGATTTTTTGTATTTACGAAGATTATGGAATGATAATAAATCTAAAAATGGAAAGGTAGGAGGGGTGTTTATGTAGTAAATGAGATAATAATGGATATTATCTCACTCACTTCTACTTATTTGTCGAAATAAAGATTTCAGACACGAAAAATGACAAAAAAAAATGTTTCCCAAAAACCTGGCCTTTAGGTGTAAAATTGCAAAGGAAACAACTTTTTTAAATAAATGTTTTTAAAATTCCGTCGAAAATGACATTTCCTGCACTTTTTCGAAAAAAATGTCACATTTGACAGACAAGGATATTCATTTGATCGAAGTTGGATACGTCGTTTGTAATAAGTTTTGAAGCAAAAACGATTGGCGTAGTCAAAATTTTCCCATACTATTATGGTGCGCACTTTAATGGTGACACTGTACATGATTAAAAATTAATATTTTTATTTATATATTTATCTGGATAACTGCTTGCCACAATTTTTGTAGCTGACATTTTTCATGCATGTATTTTAGTGCAGCCGATGTCGTACCGTATCCGTTTTTACAAATTACATTTTTCTAAGAGAGTTTTTAACGAAAACTTAAGTCACGCTAGTTTTGAAAACATTATAATTAATATTTCCTTGTTAAAGTTTATAATGATTTAATAAAATATGCATTAAAAAATTATACGAACAATGTTTTTAGAAATTAAAAAATATAATTCGACGTGTTCTTACAGGAAAATATTAGATATGAAAGGGGGTTCACTTGGAACTCATATGAACAGTTTTTAGTATAATTTTTAACGTACCTATCTCCAAAACTAAAAAATATTTCTTAATGCTATTTTCAAAATATTACTAACTTTCATGGCCGATTTACTATAGGCTACCGAATTTTATAGTATTATGCATATTTTGTATGTACAGAGTAGTAAACAAATACCTAAACATTTTATAAAATTTAATTTGTTTGGGCATTTATTTCTTTTTCATTACTAACATTTAAATGATTCTTAAACAAAAGTTAAAAAAAAATTGGGTATTTTTTGATAATTTGAATTTTGTCCAAAATATGACTTTTCCAAGATAAAATTTACCTTTTTTATTCATTAGCGTGGAACTCATAAATCAGCCTTACTTAAAGGAAATTCAACCAATATCCTATTGGCAGACATAACTTTACACTTTTAAGTAAGAAGTTCAAATCCATAATATATAAGGTGGTTCAAAAATTACAAAACGTTAGTAAGCATGGTGATTTACAAAAAATAGTCTGACTTTTCTCACAGTGCGTAATTTTAAACCAACTAACCCAAACTGGTCCAAACAACCTTGGACCTTGTGGAATTGAGTTTTTTACTTAAAAGTGTCGGCCTATGTCTGCGAAGGCGTCAAAAAAGTTAGCGATGCTTACTTAAGAGTTCCAGCCTAATGAGTATTAAAAGTCACCTTTTATTTTTAAAAGGTCATTTTATTATTTCCGACAAAAGTGAAAGTACCAAAAAGTCCCCGAATTTATGTTTACATATAAGAATGATTTAAATGTAACAAACAAAAAAGGAAACCGGTGTTTCTTAATTTGCGAGACAAATGAAATTTTTAAATTTTTTTTAGGTATTTGTTTACTACCCTGTACATTCAAATTATGCACAATATAAAAACACCCGGTAGCCTAGTTGATATGTCATGAAATATGCCATAATATGTTAAAATCTGAAATAAAATCTTCTTCAGTTTTGGAGATACGTTACGTTAAATCTAGTTTAAAATTTTGTCGTATGCGTTTTAAGTGAACAGCAGTTTATTAATATTTTTAAAATGTTAAATCGGAAATTTCAACGAAATCCAGACAATTTTTCGTATAGGTTCGTAGAGAAGCAAAATTTAGCTTAAATTAAATTCATGGAAGTGCTTGATTTGCTACAAAGTCACATACTACGTTTAATATATTTTTTCTTCAAACGTCAGTAAATCCGTCATTACTCGACTGTGTAGGCGGCCGTGAAGTTTCATTTTTCCTTTTCCGATGCCGGAGCTTTAATTTTCACTTTTTCGCCAGCAGCAGAGTGAAACGTGTTATCATAGCAACATAGATACAAACAAACAACAAAACAAGCGTCAACAACTCAAGATTTATTAAACTAACTAACTAGATTTATCACTCAATTTGTGCACTGCATTTCTGAAAATCACTAATTTAGGAACAAATTGGTTATTATTTAATCGAACTTACTCAATAGCTGCTTATCAATACGGAATTAAAACGCAATCGGAGACGCAATTTTAAAAAAATAATTATTGTTACATTACTATAGCAACAACCTGTGCCTATTCACCGACACCGGTCTAAGCCGCCTTGCGAACCCACTTATCTTTATATAGTAATTATTATTACTATTAAATAGAGATGTTTTTGCATTAATTTGTCGACATTTGAAGAAAAAACAGCATATTTTATTTGGAAGAAAAGTTACTTTTCATGGCTTGCTCTCTATTACCAGC
>MU182483.1:139846-160894 GCA_016904865.1 Pissodes strobi | reverse complement strand
TATATATAGCATTACTTTTTTAAATAACTCAAATAGGTATATGCACCACCAATTATTACAAATACTTCATATAAGGAACTGAAATTGAAATGTATAAAATTCAAGTTTTCAATGTTTACCTAGAAAGACTCAATTTTAACAAAAATTTCAGGCTTTGTCTGATTTTCGTGTTAGTTCAATATACAGAAAGTAATATTATAAATAATTTCGCATTAGAACTGACCAGGAAAACAAGGTATGAACGTGGCCAAAACAGAGCGCTGTGCCGTGTGAATGCAACCTTCTTAATTATCGACGATTTATCGTCCACTTGCTTAATTAATAATACGTAAACTTTTTGAAATTCATCCAGAAAATAATTTAAAGATTTATATACAAGCTCTATTTACATATTATAATCCGTTGCTTTTTTAATAAATGTATTTCCTGCTATATTTTCATGCGTTATTCAAATTCACAGCTCGTTATTTTACTTATTTATCTAGCTTACATGTTAAATCCTTAACATAAATCATTTTATCTTCGTAACTTCTCGCAGAATATTCCGATTTATATATTCAAATGTGCAGAGGCCGTTGACTGTATTTTGATTACATTAGACTAATGTTGGTATTCAGGTTTGATTGGCATGAGATATCAGTTGTGTTTGAAGGTAAATGTTACCCCAAATCTGTAAACAAACAATCCAAGATTTTCCTAAAATTAAATTTAACATAGCGTTGCATAAATCAGCAAGATATTTTTTTAGCAAGAATAAATCGTCGAGTACCAAGGGCAGAATTATTCGCAAGGCTTAGGAAGAAGTTTGATCCTGCCTTGAAGATTAAGACAAGACCAAGTTCATGTTTTGTCAGGAAAGGGAAATTATATTTCTAATTCTATTTTAGTTTTGTTTACAACACCAATAATTACGTATTACTAACAATATTTTGCCAGAAATCCCGGTTTATTTTATGTATGTACACGTGGTGCTCGGAAATGCATATTGGGTGGCCGTATCTCAAAAATGGGTCATCTCACAACATTGTGAAAACAATTTTCTTGCCATAAGTGATCAAGGGAAATCTCTGGAAATAATTTGCAGGTTTGATATGGCCACGTAACACCAATGATTAATTATTAGAAAAATGGAATTTTCTCCTTAATTTTGCATTGAAGTCGCAAGAAAATTTGAAATAATTTTGGTGTTGCGATTTTTTTCTGGCTCATAAGATAAATTGGTTGAGAAAAGGCAAACATTTATTAAGATGATATTGATATGATATTTCAGGGTTGGTTTAATAAAATTAGGCGAACTTGCCCTGAGCCATTTGTCTCAAATAAATTAAACTTTCAAATCGATGTCACAATATACTCCAGAGCTATGAGGTTGCAAATAAGATTAATTTCTTATTAAGCACCTGGTATAAGTATGCTACTTCTTCAAAATTAAAGTCAACATTTTCTAAAATCGGATGTGTGCTTTGAATTATCATAATAACAAACCTCACTGCCAAAAAATTAAAGATTCAAAAAAAAAATTAAATGCATATAACATAAGCTAAGATACGACCCAATAATCTAAGAAAGCTCAAGACAACATTAAATTATCATATTTGTCATAATAATTTTTGTTTTACTCTAATAAGTTTCCCTATTTTTTTTTTAGATGGAGGGTTCAAAGTCCACTTATCAATCACATGGCATGCAAACATGTAAAATGATTGGTACAAAGGAAGAATAAGTGAAATGATTTCTAAAAATAGCTGTTTCACTGAGAATCATCCAAACCATTTTTTACAATTGATCCTGAATCACAACAGATATTCATGAAAACTATATTTCGATACAAATCATAATATGCATAAAACATCAGCAAGTTAATAGACTTGCGTTAGGGCCAGATATTGTTAGTGTGATGAATGCATCTCATAGTTTGATAGTTTTCACGGCGCATGTTATAGGTGAGGTAGGAGATAATTTTATTAAAAAGCTACTAAAAGCTTGTTTTTCCAGATAAAGATAAGGGTGGCACGCTGTCACTAACACTTATTGCAAAGAATCTCGCGCTACACCCTGTGCCAAAATTTAAAACAAATGCTGGATAGAACAGATAATGATGCAAATATCATGTGTAATGAAATTAGTGACAGGTTTTAAAGAAATAGGTAACAATGTAAATTTAGTTGTGTGGAATGCATTAGGTAACAACAAAGTTAAAGACATTGCTATCATATTTGATAAAGTTGAGAGTATACTATAGTGGCCTATAATTTCAAACTTGGCGATGTGTCATTAGTAGCCGCAGAAGCAAACCTCAAAAAATGGTAAATATTTATAACTAAATCAGGAAACCACTACAAGCTGTAATTCAACACTTTATTATTATGAAAAATTTAAATTGTTATTTGATCATGTGGGGAAGATTTCACTCTGAAGCAGCAATTAAAGATGCCTCCAGAGATAAGCACGTTTTAAAAATCTCCTTAAATTAAATACTGAACAATATGTGCCTTGAGTAATTAAAGCAAAACTATTTGCCTAAATTGATAAAAAGCTAGCCCCTAAAGAAACATCCCCTTGTATTGATGCCGCAGTGATCTTCGACCCCCGTTTTTAGAATATAGGTACATTCTCATTCCAAGGTTAGCTGCATAGCTGCGGAAATATCTTGACGTTCGCGCCTCCACCCTGTTCGCAACAAAAAACGAAAAAAAAAAAAGAAATCGAATCCTACCGGCTATACGGTTCCGATAGGGACCAAAATTGTGGCTATTGGAATTTTAAGGTTATGAGTACCTTACCTCTGACTCCGAAATTATATACCTAGAACTAAGCCTAAATCGGTGGAACCTATTCGAATTTATAATATGAGAATATCGTTATGCCCGATAACCGTACTTTTGTATCGATCTTATCTTCATTTTAGGGCAAGAGAGGAAATCTACCGGCTCCTACAGATTTTTATTCTGATCAACTTGAAATCTTGGAATTAAATAGAGGGCGGAGAGAAAAGAATCAAAATTCTATACGTTAGTTTTCGACTTATCTGTTCTTACGACGAAGAAGTTGTATTTTTGCGTCTCTATTTAGTTCCTTGTATTTTTAGTCCGAAAAAAAAACGATTTAACTTTTCGCGAATATTTCGATTATTAGTAAATTTACGGGAAAAATGTGTTGGAGCCGATGACGCGTCTTTCGAATATTAAATAAAAAGTTTGGTACAAAAATCACTAGTATGTCGCGAAATAAGGGAGATATGTATTCCAAAAGCCCTCGTTTTTGGATGAATTCCGCAGATTTTCCCCAGATTTGAATGAAAATAACCCTTAGCTGGGAAAATACAAGAGGCAACAAAATGGGTTACCACAAAAAAGTTGGACTTTTATCAGGGTCTATTTTCTAAGGAGTTGGGCCCTAATTTTAGCAAATTTTCGGGCCTCAATATGACTTCGGCTCCCACTTGATTTTTTTTTGTTTCGATTTCGAACTGAAAATATTAATTATAATGTAGTTTTTTTATTCAGATTTAAATTAAGCTTTTCTATTATTTATAAATTTGCATTAATTTTAATAAAAAATAACAGATTTTAGAAAAATTAGAAAAGAAACACGAAATAAGATTTGAGAAAATTTATTGAACCAAAGCATAAATTAGTAAAAATTAAATAATATTTAACATAACAGAAATACATTGAGGTTAACGTTAACACTTTTCTTCGAAAAAAGTTAGGGTACATGTGAGTAAACACAGCCCGATTTGGGACTATACACTAACTTACTAACTACTCATTTTGTCGCCTTTACTTTAACTTTGTAAAATGCTGAACTATGTAAGTACCTGTTTTTTTTCACCGTCAAAATTGTTTCGCACACCCACTTACTTTGTTTGTATTTTGTTCTGGTATTTTTTATCAGCCTACGTTTTGTCGAGTTGTTATTTTTGTTTAATAAAGATTAGTTTTGCTTTGGAATTCAGATTATAAAGATGGCGAAACAGTATCCTGATTTTTTTATCGAGGAAATTTATATTTTAAAAAATACCTAATTATGTAGTTTTTTATGTTGCACATTTGGGCCCCACTTGTCATTGGGCCCTAAGCCCTAAGCCTAATGGTAAAACAGGCCCTGACTTTCATACTGTCTATGATACTATAAGATTTCACTAATATAATACAGGCTTTAAAAAAACTGCATCCTGTATAGAAATAACAGTAGAACTGTTCAATCCTCTACCCAAATCCACGCGAGGAGAATAATTTTAAGATACTGGAGAAATGTTTGGGTTGAGAAATATTTTTACTCTGTCTCGGAATATTTTAATGTACAGGGTTATCCAACGAGGACTAGACAAGGCGATTTTTTGACTTTCCCTGTATTTTTATAAAAAAAAACTGAAATAGCCATCTTATGTAATTTTCTCCCGCGAATTCGGATATGTTCAGCAAAAAACAATTGAACATCAGATAAAAGTGCTAGGGGGTCACTTTGATATTTTTTTAAATGGAACACCCTGTATATTACTAATTTTTTTTTGGGTTTTCATAAGCTATCTAATGATAGTAACTTTGAATTTAACCGGAGGTTTAAAAGTTCCGGTTAATTTTATCCGCAGGTTAAATTCGAAGATACTGTCATTCGATAGCTTATGAAAACTTAAGATAGGAATGTGCAAACCGTTTTCTTTGATCTTGTGCGGTTTAGATTTTAGCGCCTGTCAAGTGTCAAAATACCCGACTTTCAACTGTCAATATTTGGTAAACAGCTAAAGATATGTATAGGATATTATACACAAATGTGTTTAGATTTTTCTAGGGAATTCAAAAATCTAGTAATATACAGGGTGTTCCATTTTAAAAAATATCAAAGTGACCCCTAGCACTTTTATTTGATGTTCAATTGTTTTTTGCTGAACATATCCGAATTCGCGGGAGAAAATTACATAAGATGGCTATTTCAGTTTTTTTTTTTATAAAAGTACAGGGCAAGTCAAAAAATCGCCTTGTCTAGTCCTCGTTGGATAACCCTGTACCTAAAGATTCAAATTTTATTTATCCCTAGTAAATTTTATTTTATGTTATGCACAGGATGTTCTAACGAGGACTGAAACGTAGCGTATTTTTGATTTCTCCAATTGATGCATGCATTTTTTCAGTGGAAATAAAAAATTTTACTTTTTTTTAACTAAAAAAGGACTCAAGCTTGCCCAGCTTTTATGATTTTTGAAAAACTCGCATTTATTACCTTACTCTATTGTGATGAAATTGTATCGTTAATATTTTTGTGACATCCTATTTAATGTAATAGGATCGTCGGTAATGCATTTAGTACTTGATTTAAAGACATGAAATTTGACACTTTTATATTGTCGTCGCAATGAAATACTCATAAGATTACAGACTGCTAATCTATATTACAAAAGTCAAGAAAGTAGTCATTACGGTCAACTAAACGTTCTTTATCTTCCCCGACAAGCACAGGCACACACACTAAAGGCAGATCCTATGGCGCTCGACGAGCGGTGTGTGTGCGAAGATGTTGATTGACACGGCTCTTGAATAGTTGTAGGTTGTAATTAGTGGGAAACAGATGTCCTGGGAGTGAATTCCACAGTGATGCAGTGCGCCAGACAAAGGAGTTCTTGTAAACCGATGTTCTAGGTGTTTCCAGTTGTACGACGAACTGGTGCGCTCTTGCCGTCTGCCGTGACGTCTGACAGGAGTTGCCAGGGGCGGGAACATCTGCCTTGAAAGTATCTGTAAAACAGAGACATCTCGGCAACATATCTGCGGTGTTCCAGACTATCCAGATTCCGGGTAAACTCCGGGTCGCCGACGAGGCGCACAGCCCTCTTCTAAATGGAATCCAGCAGCTTTAGGGTGTGCTTTGGTGCGGCACCCCAGATATGTGAGCAATATTCTAAGCACGGTCTTATTTGCGCTTTGTAGAGCAAGAGCAACTGCTGCGGTGTATAGTTTTTTGTTGCGAAATAGCGCACCAAGATTCTGGGAGGCTGACTTTGCGATGTTAGCAACGTGGTCATGTCAGGACATATTGCTGTTGACCGAGACACCCAGCAGTCCGATTGACGAGGATGAAGGAATGGTCTATCCTGCCATAATGATGTCAGGGCCAGCTGTATTGGCCCTCTTGGTAAAGGTGGCTGCTTGGGTCTTGAACTGGATCAAATTACGATCGCCCCAAGTTTGAACTTTCTCCAGGTCTTGATTAATTGCTGCAATCTGCTCCAGTCTGCGGTGATGAGTCTCAGTCGCTGGTAAGGGTTTTTCTGATCTAAAGTGTGAGACAAGGGTACTGTCATCTGCAAAACTGTAAACAGGATTATTCGTTTCGGTCAGCAGGTCATTAATATAGATGAGGAACAGAATTGATGAAAGTATTGCGCCCTGAGGCACGCCCGCGTTGATGGTGAATGTGTCCGAGATGTGTCCATCAACTGCAACGTGCAGAGATCGGTTCTTAAGGAAAGTGGCAAGCCAGCTGCAGAGAGAGGCTGGCAGTCCGAAGGACGGCAGTTTGTTGAGCAGTCCGTCATGCCAAACTCTGTCAAATGCCTTTGAAACATCCAACGCAATCGCTCGAGACACTCCGTAGTTCTCAATTGCCCTACTTCATATATGAGTGACATAGGCCAATATATCTCCTGTCGATCTCTCTTTGCGAAAGCCGTATTGATTATCGCTGATTATTCTGTTGTTCTCGAGGTACTTGAGTAGTTGCTGATTGACTACACGTTCCATGACTTTGGAGATTATTGGAAGCAAGGCAATTGGGCGATAGTTTGAGGGCGTGGTTTTCTTGCCTTTTTTGGAACAGGTTGCACCCGAGCGACTTTCCAAGAAGATGGGTAAATCCCTTTTCCGTAAGACAGAGAAAAAAGCCTGGAAAAACCGGGTGTTAGTTCATTGGCGCAGTTCTTTAACACGATGGCAGGTATTCCGTCCGGTCCTGATGCCTTTTGCGTATCTAGTTCCTTAAGAATTTTACGAATATCACGGTAATGAAACTTGACTTCTGCCATGGCAGTGTTGATGTTTGGTATGGTGGGGAGAGTCTTGCCTTGGGGGACGTCTAAGGTAGAATGCGATGAAAACATTTTGGCGAGCATGTTTGCTTTTCCTAGGCTGTAGTCGCCGTGATGCCACGTTCGTCTGTCAAAGGTGGGAGAGACGTTTTTGTAAAGTTGTTACTTACTGCCTTTGCTACCGAGTAGAAATTTCTGGAGCCACTGGGGCATTGCAAAAGTTTATTCCTGATCCTTTGATTGTGTTTGTCCTTAGTTTCGTCGATCACACGTTTGCACTCGTTTCTCGCTTCGACAAAATAATTGCGATTTTCAGCGATCTGATTTTGTTGCCAGTACTTGTAGGCTTGCTGTTTCCTACCTACAGCTCTTTCGCATCTTCTGTCGAACCAGGGCTTTCCTTTTGATGGTAACATGATGGAATTTGGGATGTATGCTTCCATTCCTGAGAAGATTACTTGCGTGATTTCTTCGCAGCAGACTGACGGGTCGCCAGAGCCAAAGCAGACGTCGAACCAAGGAAAATCTAGGTAGAACTCCCTTAGATCGTCCCAGTTTGCAGAATTGTAATGCCAGATTTTGCGAGGCAATGGTGGATCCTTCCGTATGAGTGGCAATTCACAAACCGTTGTAATAAGTTTGTGGTCAGAAGTCCCTAATGGTGGACCAACTGTAATTGTGTACTGGTCAGGATTGGTGGTTAGAAAAAGATCCAGGAGGGCGGCGAATTCGCCCCTCTCTGAGATTCGAGTTGGTTCGTCTACAAGTTGAGTAAGCCCGCAGCTCATGGCAAATGCTTCAGCTTCTCTACCTTCGTTGTCGGTCTTGTTGTGATGTTTGAGCCAGTTGGTGTTGTGGGCATTGAAGTCTCCCAAAACGATTATTTCTGAACTGGGGTGATCGACCTGTATTGAGTCAAAAGTGGTATCTAGTGTTGAAAAAAAGCTTTGGTAGGCTCTATCGCTCGGAGGGCGATAGAGACAACATATAAACTTAGTTAAACCCTTGGCGGTGAACTTGAGCCACATGACGTCAAGGTTGTTCGGTTCGAGTGTTTCCTCGCGGTGACATGAAAGGTCGCTTCGGACAAAAAGGCATATTCCGAACTTATGTCTAAATCGGGTATGTAAGTCGTAGCCAGGATATGGGTAGTTCACTGTTGTTGTTGTAGAACATAGGTACTTGTGTTTCTGTAAGGGCTAGTATGTGTGGTCTATTTGCTTGTAGATGTTGGTGTACCGAATTTATGTTTGCATTTAAGCCTCTTATGTTGCAGAAATCTATTCTAAATCGGTTCGGTATCTTTGCTGTCTGTGAAATGCGGAATGAAGGGCTCCCAGGGCCATCCAGCGCCCGGAGATCCGAATGGCCGGGGAGTTTACCTCCGGAATATTTTGATCCTGGAAACACCATCATGTCCATATATTCCTACCGTGGAGCCTGGAACCACCAGCGCGGAAGCGGAACGTGATTCGGGAAAACCACTTAGCGCTTCCCAGTTCTGGTGGGGTGGTCTTTCACCGGACGTTGCGAGTAGGCGTATGCATCTACCACCTAGGGCCGCTTCCACTGGAAGCATCGGCCTCAGACTCATTCCTTTGGTGATCCCTAGTCTGACAGGGGTAAAAATGGGGTTTGTTGGATCACTCCTCAGTGGTCAGCTCCAGACTTTGTACTTTGGTGTTCTCCAGCCTGGAGGAGGACGATGAGATTTGATAAGCCACATCCCCATTCGATTACTTCCATTAATTGGTTATTTCGATTAATAGATTATATTGATTAAGTGATTATATTGATAAATCGTTGAATCGATAATAATCGATTATTACACATAATCGAACATTGATTATTACTTTTAATAATCGCTCAGCCTTAATTGAGATGACATTTTTTTGGCCTCCAAAACTTTGTCGTACGAAGGATATGTTGCAATTTTTTTGTCCCTCTTACGTTTTGATAATTTTATACAGATGCTTAGACAAATTACCTTCTACAATTATTATTAGAGCTAATATTTCATCACCATTCAACTCTAAATGTAAATTATCTTGATTGTTTTTGTTTTCAAAAATGTTGGCTTGCTCGGGTTGGTTACTAATAGTGTTAACAACTTTCGATGCAGGTAAGTTACCACATGATCTGTAGCTCTTTTAAGCGGCATAAGTTAACTCTTGTGGTGTTGAATTTTCTCGGAATGGTTTTGTTCTCCGTCTTTTGGACCGCTCACTACACCACTGAACGCTACTGTTTTGCGTCATTTAACAATATATTTTTTAAATTTTACAACAGATAAGCCAATTTTTATCTTTTTCTAAAAACCTCTCTTTAATCCTAATTGATTGATTCGACTTGGAAATATATTTATAGAAAAAAGTATTGCAAGTCGACCTAAACTCATTGGGAAAGTCTTGATATCCTGTTAATTCAGATATTTTTTATTTCAATGTAAGAAATTTTGCATTATTACTTTGGTGGGGAGAGCTTTGAAGTATTTTAAATAGTTGCTTATACGTTATAGTTAAATAACTTCGATCTGAAGCAAAGAAATAAAAATAATGAGAGATTTATTCTTGTATGACTAGAAAAAGTTTTTTTCATAAATAAAAAATAAATTATTAATTTACTTTTCCTTAATCATTAAAACTAAAAATCACAGTCATCTCAATCATTAAAATAAAAATATCACCGTAATCTCCTGGACTATCGTGTTAAAAAAAAATATATTTTTTTTAGTAAATTAGGTAATTTTTTGAATACTTCCAAATGTATGCAATAATTATAAAATAAGTATTTTAATAAATATACAGTAAAAATATAGTGCGAAAACCCTTTAACCAATTTCGAAATCACCGAAAACGCCAAAATTTAATTAAATATAAAAATGGAGCAAATTCGAGCAAGATTTTCTTTCATCTCTTTTGTCAGAATCGTAATGTACATATTACAGTATATTTGTAGTCGGAGATATGGTGAAATCATTACCAAAAAAAAATGTTAGTTATTACGATCTTGTAATTGTGATTTGATAAATATATCAATCTTTTTCATTTTAAGTCACCATCGCAATGCAATAAGCAGAAAAATCAAAATATTTTAAATATTAGTTATTACATACCTTGAGAATTGTTATCAATAACTAACTAAAAACGTTAATAGATTTTTAAAACAGCCAGTTGAATACAAACTTTCTCAAAATATTTATTTGGTAAAAATAATAACGCTAATAAAAAACTATAACGTAAGTTTGACTGCAAACAATTCAAAAGATATCAGTTGTTTTTTTCCAAAGCCAACTAGAGTACTAGAGTGTTATAAATAATTTCGTCATAAATTTGATTTAAAATACCGCAAACGAAAATATCGATTCTGGCCAGCTTTTATTGAAATTCAACCTATGTGCGGCGAGTCCGCCAATCGTTATCCCAGCAACCAAGCAAAACACTACGATTCCTTTATAGCGCTTGCTGAACACGCACATCAAAGATGCCGTCGTTGAGTGGTCCTTCTTATCGTATAGTTAATGTTCGGTGCTATCGCCCACTTCAGCAAAAATATTTACATTCGCGCCATTCGCGGTGTTGTTGCTACCGCGCATCATACTTTGCGCGGGTTTCAGGGCCAGGAAGATAAGGGCCGTTTAGTTGACCGTAATGATCACTTACGAGAGATGCATAACGAAAATGTATTGTAAATTTGTATAGAAATATATCCGTAAATACCATTTTAAGATAACAATTTGTATGTAACTTCAACAATAAAGTTTTCCTGTTATGATTATCCAGCTTCAAAATAATTTTTCTAATCTAATTCTAATCCACTTTCTCCATTGTATTTTCATTATTAATCATTTTAATAAACTACTGAAAATTCACTAAAAATTTTACTTAAAAAGTGTATAAATCCTCCTCAAGTTTTCCGTATCATATGTGATACTTAGAAAGAAAATATTTTCACTTCGATTCTACTACCATTTACCACTCGATGCCGCTGGCATATACAGTAATAGCACCCGTGCTAGATATACGCCATAGGACGACTGTAATATAAATGTTCTTTACATGTACATGCTTTTCGTGTGTTGGGTTAGTTTTTGTTGGTTGCGCATTCGCAGCGAGTAAACCCTTCGGCGCTCCGGGAGCGCAGCCAACAAAAACTAACGAAAACTAACCCAACTCATGAAAAGCATGTACATTTAATGAACATTTATATTACAGTAGTCTATGGCGTATAACTACTAGCATATGCATCCTGCTGGCATCGACTAGGATACCGTTTCGCCTAACTTAATAAATCAGAATGATGACGAAATAAAATTGTAGCCTAAGTTTTATTCGACTATTTATAGTATCTTATGATGGTAATAACACGGTATAAATAAGTATACGGTAAGTTCACTGGAGACAAATTTCCAATTTCGCCGACATTGTTTGGCGACGGGGCGAATCCGGACCAATCTGGTTCGTGGCCCACGATGGGACAGCGAATACTTTTTGAATCTCTCCTCACAGACTGCTCGCTGCTGCAGGCACAGTTTATTTAGAATATCTATAGACTCTGCTGCAGGTAGAGTACAAACTTATTTTTTACCGTGCTGCGGCTTTTCCGTTTGATGCAAAAACATCAAACGATTTTTGCTGAGGTAGGCGCAGTGCCCCACACTCCAACTTTCCGATTTCGGAAGAGATGAGTAGCTGGTAGTGTATAAGCTGTGATATAACTACATAGAGCATACATTTATTGAACCCGTCCATTAAATTGGTCTAAGCAGAAGTAGCATAGGTACATTGTTATATTTTCGAATGCATATTTTTGCTAAAATGCGGGTCTAAATCGCGATTTTTTTACATCCCGGGTATACAGAGTGTTACAATTGCAAGGTGTACCATTAGGATCTCGGAAACGGTAAAAGATACAGGGTCGGTTAAATCAGGGCAAAATTGTCGGATTTAGTATCGACTAATATGCCGTTAGTTATTAAATTCCGACTACTTTTGGAGATATTCGGAAAAAGCTGAAAAACGACTTTTAACATTGACAATGTTTCTGTTATCCTAGTATAGGGCCTCAAAAAATCGTGAAGAAGTGCATGCTACATTTGCCACATGACGTCATACGCATGAGAGATCGTGTTAGTTTGTTTATTTAAACTTAAATTTGACTATAACGTATCGCAATCAGTTCAAATGACTAAAATACATTGGAACTAACTGCGACTGCAACTATCCAAAATCACCAAAATGGGCTAAAACGTATTGGAACAGGTTGCAAAAATGAAAGTAAGTTAAAACGAACCGAATTTTGAGGACTAACCAAAACTAACCAAAAACATTAAATTTGATTATAACGTATCGAAACCGGATCAGATGACTAAAATAAATTGGAACTAAATGAAAGTAACCGAAAGTTGATTGAGTGACCAACCAAAACCAACCAAAAGTTGTAAAAAACACCAAAACAGGCTAAAACGTCTCGGAACAGATTAAAAATATTAAAATAAGTTAAAACTAAACCAAGTTAACCGAATTTTGGCGACTAACCAAAAACATTAAAATTGGTCATAACGTATCGGAAAAAATGCCTAAAATAAATTGAAACTAACTGAAATTTACTGAAAGTTGATTAATATAGCGTATCGGAAATGGCTAAAATAAATTGGAACTAACTGAAAGTAACCGAAAGTTGATTGAATGACTAACCAAAAGTAACTAAAAGCTGCAAAACGGGCTAAAACCTATCAGAACAGATTAAAAATACTAATTTGAGTTAAAACTAACTCAAATTAACCGAATTTTGGCGACTAACCAAAAACGGTAAAATTGCTTATAACGTACCGGAACCGGTTCAAATAATTAAAATATATTAAAACTAACTGAAATTTACCGAATGTTGACTGAACGAATAACCAAAACTAACCAAAAGCACCAAAAAGGCCTAAAACGTATAGGAACAGATTAAGTTGAAACTAACCCAAATTAACCGAATTTTGACGACTAACTAAAATTAACCAAAAACATTTAAATTGGTTATAATAACGTATCGGAACCGGTTCAAATGTCTAAAATAAATTGGAACTAACTGAAAGTAACCGAAAGTTGATCGAATAACTAACCAAAAGTAACAAAAAACACGAAAAACAGGCTAAAGCGTATCAGAATAGATTAAAAACGTTAAAGTAATTTAAAACTGACCCAAATTAACCGAATTTTGGCGACTAACCTAAACTAACCAAAAACATTAAAATTGCTTATAATGTACCGGAACCGGTTCAAATGACTAAAAGGTATTAAAACTAACTGAACTTTACCGAATGTTGATTGAACGACTAACCAAAACTAACCAAAATAACCAAAAGCACCAAAAAGGGCTAAAACGTATCGGAACAGATAAAAAATATTAAAATTACTAACCCAAATTAACCGAATTTTGGCGACTAACTAAAATTAACCAAAAACATTTAAATTGGTTATAACGTATGACTAAAATAAATTGGAACCAACTGAAAGTAACGGAAAGTTGATTGAATGACTAACCAAAAGTAACTAAAAGCATCAAAACGGACTTAAACTTATCGAAATAAATATTGAAGTAAATTAAATCTAACCCAAATTAGCCGGATTTTGGTGACTAACCAAAAATAACCAAACACACTAAAATTGGTAATAACGTATCAGAACCGCTTCAAATGACAAAAATAAGGTAAAACTAACTGAAATTAATAGAACGTTAATTGGACGACTAACCAAAAGTAACCAAAAGCACCAAAAAGGGCTATAACATATCGGAACAGATTAAACATATTAAGGTAAGTTGAAACTAACTTAAATTAACCGAATTTTGGAGACTGGGTCACTAAATTGTGCTTACGCCAATATCTCTCGTTTTTCTTTTTCAGGTGTCCCCGAAAAGAATAGGTAAAAGCGGTGTAAAAAGTTTCCCAAATAAAGGTATGGTAAAAAAATTCTAATAACGTTCTGCGTTAATCTCTAGAGATAATAGAGAAATATTGCTATTGTAGAAATTTACAATAAAAAAAATAAAAGTATGTTCAAAGCCATTTCCGTTTGCACAATATGCATCGATAAGCTTAGTTTAGATCTTCAATGGCTCGTTGAACCGACGTCCTTCTAATTGACCTAAATCCATGGATAATCCTATTTTAACATTAAAAATATTTCTGTTATTCTAGTATAGGGCATCAAATCGCGAATAAGTGCATGCTACATTTGCCACACGTCATACGCGTGAGAGATCGTGTTAGTTTGTTTATGCGGATAGAATCGGTTCAAATGACAAAAATAAATTAAAACTAACTGAAACCAACCGAAAGTTGATTGAACGACTAACCCAAACTAACCCAAACTAACCAAAAGCACCAAAAAGGTTTAAAATGTATCGAAATAGATTAAAAAAATAAACGTAAGTAAAAATTAACTCCAAGTAACCGAAATTTGGCGTTCAAATTACTAAAACAAATTGGAACTAACTGAAACTAAACGAAAGTTGATTTAACGATTAACCAACTAACCAAAAGTAAACAAAGCCACTAAAAAGAGCTAAAACGTATCGAAACAGATTAAAATCTTAAAGTAAGTTAAAACGAACCGAATTTTGGCACGAGTCGGTTCAAGTGACTAAAATAAATTAAAACTAACTGACATTAACCGAACGTTGATTGAACGACTAACCAAAAGCACCAATAAGGGCTAAAGCTTATGGGACAGTTTAAAAAATGAAAGTAAGTTGAAAATAACCCAAATTAACCGAATTTTGGCTACTAACGAAAATTAACCAAAAGCATTAAAATTGGTCGTAACGTACTGAACCGGTTCAAAGGACTAAAATAAATTTAAACTAACTGAAACTAACTGACAGTTGACTGAACGACTAACCAAAAGTAACCAAAAGCACCAAAACGGGGTAAAATATATCGGAATATGTTACACAAATTAAAATAAGTTATAACTAATCGGAACGAACCGAATTTTGGCGACTAACCAAAAACATTAAATTTGATTGTAACGTATCGGAGCCAGTTCAAATGAATACTTCGTTGGTTTCTTGAGAGTAATTTTTCAAGGTCGCATCACAACACGGAAAATTTTCGCGAAAGTCACGATACGGCTTATGAAAAATTTATTAATATAACGTATTGGAACCGGCACAAATAAGTAAAATAAGTTGAGACTAAGTGAAACTAACCGAAAGTTGTTTGGACGACTAACCAAAACTAACCAAATCTATTAAAATTGATTATAACGTATCGCAATCGGTTCAAATGGTTCAAAATAAGTAGAGTGAAACTAACCGAAAGTTGATTCGACGACTAACCAAAACTAACCAAATCTATTAGAATTAATTGTAACGTTTCCAAACCAGATCAAATGACTAAAATAAGTTGAGACTAAGTGCAACTAACCGAAAGTTGATTGGACGACTAACCAAAACTAACCAAATCTATTAAAATTCATTACAACGTATCGGAACCGGTTCAGATGACTAAAATAAGTTGAGACTAAGTGAAACTAACCGAAATTTTTTTGGACGACTTACCAAACCTAACCAATTCTATTAAAATTGGTTATAACGTATCGGAAGCAACTCAAATGGCTAAAATAAGTTGAGACTAAGTGAAGCTCATCGAAAGGTGATTAGAACACTAACCAAAACTAACCAAATCTATTAAAATTGATTATAAGTTATCGGAACTAGTTTAAATGACTAAAATAAGTTTAGAGTAAGTGAAACTAACCGAAAGTTAATTGGAAGACTAACCATAACTAACCAAATCTATTAAAATGGGTTATAACCTATCGGAATCGGTTCGGATGACTTAAAAATAAGTTGAGACTAAGTTAAACTAACCAAAAGTTGATTGGACGACAAACGAAAAAAACCAAATCTATTAAAATTGATTATAACGTACCAGAACCCGCCCAAATAATTAAAATAAGTTGAGACTAAGTCAAATTAACCTAAAGTCGACTAGACGACTAACCAAAACTAACCAAATCTTTTAAAATTGATTAGTACGTATCGGAACCGACTCAAATGACTAAAGTAAGTTGATACTAAGTGAAACTAACCTAGAGCTGTTTAGACGACTAACCAAACCCAAATCTGTTGAAATTGATTATAAGGTATCGGACTCGGTATCGGAGTTGGCTCAAATGGCTAAAATAAATTGAGACTATGTGAAACTAACCGAAAGTTGATTCGACGACTATAACCAAAACTAACCAAATTTATTAAAATTGTTTATAACGTATCGCAACCAGTCCAAATGACTAGAATAAGTTAATACTAAGTGAAACGTACCGAAAGTTGATTAGACGGTAACAAAAACTAACCAAATGTCTTAAAATGGATTATAACGTATCGGAACCGACTCAAATGACTAAAATAAGTTGAGACCAAGTGAAAGTAACCGAAAGTTGATTGGACTACTAACCAAATCTATTAAAATTGATTATGGCGCATCGGAACCGGCTCAAATAAGTAAAATAAGTTGAGACTAAGTGAATCTAACCGAAAGTTAATTAGACGACTAACCAGATCTATTAAAATTGATTATAACGTATCGGAACCGACTCAAATGACTAAAATAAGTTGATGCTAAGTGAAAGCGTTAGATCGTTAATTGAGTGACGAATCCAATGAAATTATTAAATGCAAGATGAGTTTAAATAGAGATAGAGAGCATATTCCGCCTAGTGCATTGTATAAGTTATTCGAGCGTGACTAGTAGGATTGTTTTTGTTTGCTTTCGCTTGATTAAGCAAACAGAAATAGAGTTAGGCAGATTATGACTTTAGCTTTAATCATCTCCTGATGCTGCTAACGTGGTTAGCGGAGCGCGCAGCTAGCTCAGAAATTCTGTTTCGGTATTGTGGATGAAACTATGCTGTAGTGCATCTTGCCGAGGGTTTCAAACCCCAACATTGAACAAACTCATTATTTAAGAAATACCTTGTATACCTAAACTCGATAACATAGATCTTTTAACAGTAACAGACTATAAACTTAAAAGGAAATGAAAATGATTTGGCAACGTAGGTGAATATATCTACCCATGCATGTGTTGTAATCTGGTAGTCCTTGACTCGTATTTTCATATCCGCGTCCCATCTTTTATAAACGGATAACCAGCTGGTCGCGCCGGTTGGCATTCAAGGTTGCCAGGCTTTGGAATCCAGTTTGTGAATCGTTAAAATATGGCCAGCCTGTGGTCGGCTTCATTCGATAAAAATGCTATTGTCTTAATTTCAAAGATAATATTGTGAGTTATTTTCCATCGAACACGGTTTTATTTCGCCTTTTCTTCATATTTTATGAGATAAAGTTTATGAAATATTCAATAATTTTTTATTAAATTAAAAATGGGATAAGCCTTGCTAAGCAATATTTTTGATTTAGAAAGGAAATAATGAAAATTTTGTTAAACAACAGATACAATAATTAATTGGCATATTTTCAACTCCATCCTTGAAGATATAGGTACTGTTGATATACTGCTTATAATGATATTTGTTCAATCTGTGTATTCAATCTTCAATCTTGAGGAAATTTTGAAAACGACTGATACCGTTTCATATAAAAATTTTACCATAACCTTTGCCATAACTAACGGAATGCTTCAAATTTATTGCGTAGCATTCTTTATAGTTTGTACTTCTCTTTTCAAAGACAAAGTAAAAAATTAAAACCTTTTAGTTTAATATGAAAAAAGGGCAAGACAAAAGTACCACTACTCTTTGAACATGTATTTGTGCAGAGATTTAAATATTTTTGCTCGAATGATTGCAAATAAATACAATAATAAGTAAATAATGATACAAATCTTATTGTCCCAATAGCCAACTGCTAGAAAGACTGAAAGAGGAACTGTAGTCCCCATTAAAAATAGTCCGTTTAGACTTTCTATATTTAATGTAGCCTAATATTGTTTTTGCTGATACCAAAAATAACATTGAATAAATCAATATGTTTGTCTAATCTATATTAGATTTTTCATTCAAATGCCAGTTTTTTAATTAAATAGAACCGATGCGATGGCTTGATATATAATATGTATTTTGCTCCAAAAAATTCATATGTTAAAAAAAAGAATATCTCGATTTTCAAGAATATTTAAAGAACTGTTTTAAATACTTGTCTGCCTCTTATCTTTTATAAGTGTATATATACTTACTTTAAATGATCATTTACGCGATTTCCATTGCTTACCTGAAACAAAAAATACATCTCAGAAATAATTGCAGAATATCTACGATATCCATTGCTAATAACTAATAAGCAAGTTGGCAACTTTAAGTAAAGGATTGCCTTTGAAATATACAGGGTGTTACAAACTCGAGTGGCTGCATGGAGATCTCGATAACCGTAACAGATACAAAGTCAGTTAATTTGGTTTAAAACTGCTTAGACCCAAATTTTAATAAATAAGATACAGCAGAATTATTCATCATGGCCGCATAATATGAGGTGCATTTGATGATAAGTCTATAGACTTTTCAAATTGGCCGGTGGCCCCTACCAAAATAAATTTATAAAAATGAGCTTTAATTACATCAAGAATCTATTCTAAGAATTCCTGACTCCAAAAACCACCTTGCGCCATATCTGATAATATAAACAATGGAAAATTTCTCTTTCTGTATAGAAAATATGCAATTTTGCATAAGCCCAACAATCCACATTTTTGTATATTGTATATTGTATTCAGGACTGAACACATTTGAGAAAAAGTCATTTGATACCACTGCGTATTTGCGGCTTCTAAATTAAGAAACTCTTTACATGGCACATCGTTGATAGCCTTATTGGCTCGTTCTGTCTAAGACATAATTAATATAAAATACATGGGCAGCTGGAAATCTACATACATGCCGAGCGCTAACTGGAGGATTCAACCAGAAGCTTTTCCGTGAGCAGCCCTTCAAACTCCGTCTTCGAGATTGACAGCGAATCCTCCTCAAATGTATCCTTTTCCTCCAGTTAAGTGTTCCTTCCTCCAATAGAGTGACTGCACATAATCAGGTTAGCGTTTACCTCAAATATACCATCCCCATCAAGGTTCCCGAAAATCAGTTGGCGTCCGCATCAAGTCCAAGTGCGCCTTGCTACAGTAGTGTGGCTGTAACTATACCTTCCTCTTCTTTCTCAGCACTCCCGACGAAAAATTATTTGATATGCGTGATCAATTTGCAAAATGCCACAAACTATATACATTGTTAATAGAAAAATATATGTCAACATATTAATTATATTTTAAAAAATTGTGATAGTTTACTACTAAATACTGAAACAATAAGTCACTAGTGGGCAAATATAAGGAGCAAAAGTACACTTTTATTGACTAGTAAATGAATGCGCACTTTTGCTAATTACATTTGTCTACTAGTGGCTTATGGTCTTTTAAAATATCATCAATGCTTCCACATGTCGAATTTCAATGAGATCTCTCGATATCTGAATAAAGTTTTTCAGTTTCAAGAGCACCAACAGCTAACCAGTTCAAACTACTAAAGTGTTGCTTAAAAAAATAATGGTAATTAGCCACATGGAATACTTGAGTACAAGTTCAAATCAGATAGGAGAACTCATACAAAAATTTGCCGAATAACGAATACACTGACTCTTCCTATGACAGCGATAATAATAAGAATCTTAGATTCCGAAATTAATACAGCATTAAAACATATTCCCGAAGATATGTTTTATGATAAGAATGAACCACTGAAGAAGGATAACGACGATAATAATGTGAATAAGACCCACAATAATTCCAATCTTCAGTAACCGTATGCTGATAGACACGAAAAATTTATATAGATTGTAAGGATCGAAAACCATCCCAACTGCATTAGAAGAAGAGCGTGTTATAGTTGGAATTATATCAATGAATGTGACTTGAATATATTTCCCAGAAGTCTCATTATGTAAACTGCTTGTTATACAAATCAACGTTCAGAAATATTTGGAAAATTGAAACAGAATCACTAGATTCGACTAGCATGAAATAAGTTATGAGCGATGCAGTAAGCTTATGACGTATAAACCTTGCCTCCGCAATGCACAATGAATATATGTTGGTCAAGGAATAAATTTATTGGCAATCAGGCAATAAGAGAAAGTATAACATGAGATCTTTTTTTGCTAATATCTTCCAAACTATGCTCCAAATGATGTGTCAAAAACATAAAGTATTTTTCAATCAACAGAAAATTCTATGACACACTTAAAATTCAAAGGGCGCTCGAGTCTCAAATAATTGACCCACATTGAACTTTATGCATTTCGGACACAAGGTATGTTTATGACACAATCATAATATAGTAGTGTGTGAAAAAAGTGTAAAAAACTTCAAAATGGTTTTGTTCAAACTTAGCCAAACAAAAAAAAATAGGTAATTAATATTGTTTTATCTTTGGGTCGTAGATTTACCCGAGTGATAGCACGCTGTGAACTATTATAGGGAAAATGGTATATGACCCTTCAGAGTAAATTGCAGAACAGATTATCTCACTGTACGAAGTGCATAATGGCGGAAAAATTTTTCTTTAGATTTTTTGCCTGTTGTTTTTTTAAAAATTTACAAAAAAAAAGAATCGAAATAAGATGCCTTATATCGAGACATAATAAATGGGACGGAAAAGCTAATCGGCTTGAGAGGGATAGAAATTTGAATGAAAATATCCTATATGCCTTTGAAGAAACTTAAATTTCTTGTCAGTGTTGGTGACAACCTACTTGTTGAGAAAAAAGATAGAAGTAGATATGTTTTGCAAAATGGAAATTTATTGAGAACGGATCAAAACTTATGTCTCAGGATTATCCGGCACCAATTTGTGTTGAGTGCTTTACTCATGATCATATTTAAATATGTCTTGTATTCTATCTTTTGAGAATGTTTGTTTTGTTACATAAATAAAATATTATTGCTTTATAAAATATAATTTTCCTCTAATGCTATTGTCACATATTTATCCCAGGATACATTATAGCTGGGATAAAGATATTTTCAT
>MU182483.1:118841-139002 GCA_016904865.1 Pissodes strobi | reverse complement strand
TATATATATATATATATATGTATATATATTAAATTAGTGAAATTAAAACGTACCAATGTGTTTGCTAATGTCCAAAGATAATAACCATTATACCTACTTTTTGTCACTAAATTAGGGGAGTGTTACTGAAAGTGTTAAGTTTGGTATCTACATCTACATCGACACTGATTGTCTCGGTGTCACTAGTGTCGATTTAAATCTAGAAGCCGAACCGAAACAAAGAAGCTTAGACCTAACTACCATGCTAGCCTTATAATTATGTTACATTTTAATTAGTGGTAATGTTGATGATAAAAATTATACCTACTGAAGCGGACATGCAAATTTATTGCATTATTATCTTGGGTCAGTCAATTTTGTCTTCAGGAACTAAATAGCTATAACACTTTACGTCAAATGAATGTCTTATCACAGTAACTAAGCAAGTGCTCATTAATAAATCTGATAATACCTAGGCGAAGCTGTTCGTCGGTTTAGTCTGTATTTATTCTTGAAATGTTTTGCCGTTACAAATATAGTTCCCATATTAAATTTGGCAGAGATTATTTTTGGCAATACTGTTAAATTTTAAAAATCTTAATAACGAGTCTATACTTATGTCAAAAATATTTGCAGTAGTTTTCGAAATAGTGACATTATTATTTAGGCCGATTTATACAGCATCATTGCTAATCGGTATTTAAAGTACATATTTCGCCTGAGTAGACCCTTCAAGTTCATGAATGTCAATGCATACAATATATATTTATGAAAGATCTCATTTAGTGAGTTACACTAAATCTTTATCTAATCCTCAATATTTAACAGTCTTCTGCGAATAATACGACTCTTTTTTATGTCTGAAAATCAAGTAGATGTCTTGTATAAAAGTTTGAGCAACCAATTACATAAAGTTTTATTTTTCGTAACTTTTTTACATAAAATGAAAATTTTCAAAACTTCTGCCAGTTACGAAAAATGTCACTTTGTATGTCAAAAATATTAAATATAATGTTTTCCTTTTCCCGATTTGTTTCTGTGACTCGTCAAACACTGCATCCTATCATATCCTATCCTATCCTACCACGAATACCCCAGCTGTATTTTAAAGTTGTGGAAATTTGTTGCTATATAGATACCCTAATAAAAAATATTCGTCCACATTACTTAATCAATCATCGGAGTATACTAGAACTGGTAGATCTGTACCATCCTAATAGTGAATGGGCTGGTGAGTAGTCAAGTTCTTGTAGATATAATAAGAATAGAGTTAACACGTATTACACTTAAATTAGGAATATGAGCCACTCGGATAGTTCACACTTACTTGGCTTCCCGTCACTCTTCTTAATCGAACATCAAACGGCAAAAATTCATTAATGAAAATTAATGTTGCATCTAAAATGCCAAACTAGAATGGCCTATTAAAAAAGTTTAATGACCTCCAACTTTCATTACAGATTTTTTTCTGTAGAGGTATCCTCTCCCACACTTCGCATAAATTTAATTGGCTTACCAGGCCCTGCCATTATATTTAACATGCATAATCTCTTAAACCACTTTGGCATTAGTTCTGGGTCTAAAATTTGGGCTGAACCTAAATAAAGGAAACATGCTTGTAGAACCGAGAAAACTCAAGGGATTGTTTTCCCGTGGAAAGCTGCGAATTCAGGGAATTTACCCGTCAAAAGTTGCGCTCAGTTTGAATAGTTTGCGGTTATACAGCTTGCGCTGCAAACAAGTTCCGAGCTATACGAGGTTTCTTTTAAAAGTTGTTTTCGCGTTTAAATTAGAACATGCATACCTAATTAAGTCAACTAAATTATTTTTATTTTAAAACGGACTAAAGTTTTTATACATAGTAAAATGAATTTTGATCCGAAACTTAGCTTGTTTACGTTTAATTAACTTGGCTATACATAGGGTAGTAGAAGTTGACGAACTAAATATTTTTGTCCGCCATTAAAGACAAGTATTTTTGATACTATACACTGGAAGTGGGTGTGCTAGAAATTAAGCTCTGTATACTCCAGATCTAGTATTCATTTGTATTATGGCTTACTTATGTAAAGCTTATGATTCAGTCCTAATTGAATTGCATCATTGATATACAATTCAAGATAAAGTTTAACATGTTATGAAAATCGGAATATGCAACCGATCGGATAGACCATTTTTAAACCAGTCCTACGTGTTTTGTCCAATTGTCTACCCAGTTCAAGAAGCTTGTTTTCAATTCTATAAAAAGCAACCAGAGAATGCATAAAATCAAAGAGACTATTTGAACTTGAAACTAACCCTGTTTCAGTTTCGTTGGAGATAATAATTTTTTTTTTTAAACTTCAACTGAAGCAGCAAATTATAAAAACAGATAAAACAAATAAGCTTGGACCTTAAGGTGTAATTGTTTTACATATCTTTTTTGATGCCAAATCTCACTCCAAATCGATTGCTTTTGATTTCTTGAATCCCTCTCTTTATCGCACAAAAATTCACTCCATCTGCTTCAACTCAGTCCAAATCACTTGAAAACGAAGACTGAATTGAATTACTATTATATCCGACTGAAATCGATGTCACGACCTTGTATATCACATCTTTTTAGCACATTAAACTGCATCGTATATATCACTTCATAACATCAACTTGAAAATTATATTTGTACGTGAAATTATGCTCATCAACTTACAGAAAATTGGATTGTCATTACTATATGACCCTGGTACAGGTAAACGTTGTTCTCCTATCTTTAGACTGTGTCAAAACTTCTGCGAGAATATAATTAAGTAAGGAAGATTTTGATGTATTTTAAGTTTGAGCAACTTCTGCACAAGTTGTGCATGTTTTAATTTTAAGATGGGCCCAAGAAGTTTCTAGAATTTATGAGATGTGCTTGGTTGGCATTTAGATGAGTAATTGTGGTGTTGCAGGAGCTTTTTCTTTGCAGCTTTTAACCATGAGAAATGCGCTGCAAGTTAGCATACGAAATGACATATATATTTATTCTTTTGCATGGCGAATTTAATTATAAACATCAATATTATTTAATAGTAGATATAATACAAAATGCTTAAACTTATTTAAGTAAGCATATTTTGCACTATAGTGAATATGTTAAAACTTTTTTTTAGGTTACTCGCTTAAAGTCGTATTTTCTTATTTACAAGGCTTATAAAATGTTAATAATGAAGTATTTTACTTCGGTAAAGAAACATATTTTCTAAATGTTATTAGTACCTAATATTATATAGTAAGTGTTCTTTAATTATGGTATTTAAATTTGTACTGCAAGGTTTTATATTCCAACGGGCCAGATTGTTTTTAATTTGAACATTTTATTTGAAATTTTTATGTGGTAGGTAAAAATATAAACCCAATGATCAGATACGAATATTTTTATTAATTTTAGTCTGAATAAACACATTTTCTAAATTTAAAAATGCAACTTAACAACTCGCAACTAATAAATATATATATAATTAAAACATAGTCTGTTTACCTTAAGAAGGATAATAAATTTAGTGTATTTTATTCAACATTTTTTTTATGTCTTAAAATTCTTTCTCATTACTAAGTGATAGAATTTTTACAACTGTGTTAAAATCATGTCTCCATAAAATCATTAATTAAGCCCACAGATTCAGCAAAATCCCGAAGTAATTCCTAGCAATTATAATTTAGAACAGAATGCCAATGTCCCCTGAGATAATCATAATGATGAGATCAATATTATCGATAACAACGACTTATCATTTGAAGCTATTACACCTATTCTAGTTGTACCTGGGCCAAGGGGGTGTCAGAAGAGAAGCAGCATGCTGAGTTACTTACATCCCCATAAATAATTGCAGAGAAACGAAATAAAAAAGAATTAAAGGACAAAAAGGGAGCTGCAAAGATAAAACGCAAGCAAAATAATATGGAAACAGAAGAGGCGAATAAAAAGAACAAAGAAAAAAGAAAACATTTAAGAAGAAAATACGCAATGCTAGTACTACTGATACCAGTTCATCAGAAAGCGAATTGGAAGTACCTACAATAGAGAGCGGTGATTCCGAATTGGAGCATGATGAGTCAGAATTTTGTGCAGAATGCGGTGGATACTATTTTGATAAAAATTGACCCAAATGTGATTGATTAAAATGTCTGAGATATCATGATTGGGTTCACGAGATATGTACTCCATCAGACATGTACTGTGCAGATCGTGTTCCACTAGCGAGTTCCTCTGAGACATAACTTTTATTAGCCTATCTCAATGTATTACCAAAGAAAAATAATATTCTTTGGTCTTATTTTATAATAATATATGTGTCTTTTTGTAAAGAACACATCTTGTTTTTAATCTCAGAAAATAGTTTAATTCTTAGAAAAGTAGCATGTTGCCATATTCCCCAACGTATCATGCCATATTACCCATGATAGCGGGTAATATGGCAATAATGTATCACCGAGGATTTTTGCTTGTAATATTTTTGTCTGTAGGAATATGGCAACGAGCGACTCGCGACACATACCTATATCTGTAAGCTCTAAGACACAGTCATCATATTCCAGCTAGAGGCGGAGAATGTAAGCCTTTGAATTTTATGTTGGCATACTCTCATTTACTCTATTATAAAACAAAATAAATAAAAAAAAATAATAAAAAAAGTTAGAGAAAAGCGGTTTTTGGCGAAAGGAGTTGAAAAATGGAAAGAAAGAGTGTCGAAACCGGGGGCAAAAGTTGAGAAAAAAAGCATAACGAAATAAACACTCAATTCTTTATATTTTTTTCAGAAGTTTCACTCCAGTTGTGTACTTATAAGGGTGAGGCAATTTTTTTTTAAGTTTAAGAAGTAACTTGTCTATGAACTGCCAACATTTATAAATTCTAACTCTGTCATGATCATGACTGTCTTTGATATTGAACGAATATCCCTGTGATGTTGAAATTTTATTGGTTATAACCCAGTTAGTCATGAAAAGTCAGTATCGTAATGAGCTTCATTCTGATACTGGTAGTAAATTTCTAATAAATCAATTAAAGTATAGGAGTAGAAAATAGTATATTAAGACACGAGCATGAGAGTTGCGATGCGAGTAGTAGTAGTAGGCGAGTTTTTTAAGGAACGCGAGGATCTTAATTGCCTAAAACCTGAAACCCCGCTTTGAACTGTAGCTGCTTTGCACCATGCAATGTTTAAGAGTGACGGAAACTGTAGCCTACTTAGTTTGCGACCAGGATTATTATGTATCCAATTATTACACACTTGTGATCAGTACGTCTTTAGAGGCTTAAAGAACGATCTATCTAGAGGCTGCAGCCAGTGAGTTGTATGGCTTGGTAGACATAACATGATGACATCGTTGCTAGCAGCTAAATCTAATAACTCTACATCCGAACAGTGCGAGGAGTGGCCATCATCTAGAATTAGCAGTACTTTACGTGGCTCCTTTCTTGTAATAAAGTGTTCTCGGAGCCATATTAAAATTATAATAATTAATTATATTAAAAATGTCTGTTGTTACATAGGCCGATTTTTCATTCATTATAACTCTACCACCAGTAGGTAGACCATCTTCAAATTCTTGTTTTTTCTTCTTGCCTTTAGAGATACAAACGGGAGGAACGAAATACCCTTCTGCATTTACGCAGGCTATACTGATACAGTCTCACCTTTTTCAGTACTTGTGACGCAGTTTACGGTTTTGGAGCCTTTAGTGACAATAACTTTTCCTGGGTTATTATTTAGTTGTAACCCTGACTCATCAATATTAAGTATTTTTCTCGGAATATTTACTAAATCATTATCTGTTAATATTTTCTGCAAAAGATCGAAGTATCGTCCGCATTCGTCTTTATACCTTGCGCTCGAGCTATAGACATTCCCTGAGCTTTGCGAATTGCCAAATCAGGATGCCTCTGCATAAACGAGACACGATTTGAACTCAGACAACTTTTGCGGCCCAGTTTTTCTTTACTGACGTTCTCAGATTGCATTCTTCTCATCAAAGTACGGGCAGGGACATTGCACGTATGGCTAATATGTCGAACTGACCCTCTACCATTTCGAAGATCTTCAATAGCTTTGCGAAGATCTTCTTCGGACCATAAAGCCCTTACGTTTTTCCGAACATAAGTTCGAGGCATCTGAAACAAACAAAAAAGGGGTAATACGCTAATAGGCCAAGGTTTTATGCCGCAGTTAAAAATTATAACGCATAATACCCTACATTGAACCTTATATAAAAGAGAATCACAATATTAGGGACAAGTATAACGGAGTGTTCCGCCAAAAAAAAATAAGGCTATGAATCATATTTTGGAATGCTCCTAATAAAATTGATCAAATCTACTTGAAACTTCCTTCGCCACTATATATAATAATAACAACCTAAATTTTTTTTTTAAGTATTTACCTTTACACTGATGTCTTTCACCAAAAAGCTAAATAACTTAACTTGTAAATGATTCATGCGTGGTTGCTATCTCACACTGACATGTTAAAAGGAACATTGTTGCCAACTGTTGGCTTGGACAGAAAATATCGATCTTCGGCATATTACCCAGCGCGGCATATTCCCCCACTTTACTCTACTCATATTAACTTTCCGAATTTTTTCTTTTCTTTTATGATTTGTTTTCTTATTTGGTTTTATAATACTTTTATTAACTTTCCGAACAATCTTTTGGTTTTGTTTTTTTTTTTATTATTTTTCCTATTTCGTCTTATAATACTTTTAATAATTTTCAGAACCTCTGTTTGCGTTTTATTTCAATTTTTTCCCATTCTTTAAATTTTTTTTATTTTTTATAAAGCATTTTATTCTTCCCATTTTTACCATCACCGACCTCGTAGCTGAACTCCTTCCTTTTTCTAGCCGAAAACCGCGTTGCTCTAACTTTTTTTTATTTCGTTTTATAATACTTTTATTAACTTTCCGAACAATTTTATACGTTTCTTCCAATTTTTTCCCATTTTTCGAAAATGTTTGGGTATCCGGAGAAGTGTGGGGGTGGAGGGTATAATTCTCCCCTTCCAATGACCGCTTGTCAGATTTTTGATCCGAGGCTTCGTTGCAGAGATATCGGCAAAACAGGTTTTCTCCCAAAATCCCCCCTTAAATTAGAGCCCCAGTCCCCCCCATATTGGCAAAGGTAGCCCTCCATGAGGCGCACCTACCATAAAAATTTCGACCCCGTAGCGCTTCTCGTTCTCGCGAAATTGAATATGTTAATTTTTTCTTCTTCCCCCTTCTCCTGGTCGAACGGGGGGGGGGGGGTCCAGTTTTTGTCCAGGATTCTCATTTTTGCCCTGCTACATGTCCTGAAAATTTCAACCCTCTAGCTATACTGGAACATGCTTAATTAAAGGGGCCTTGCACTTTGATAAGCATTTTTTCTGACTTTGCCCTCACTAAAGAAGTTTCACTTCAAAAATAAAGATTATTTTTCATTATTATGACTATGACTGGTCGTAGACAAAAAAATAGTGTATGCAACTCACATTTAAAGGCTATTAAGACTCTCGCATTCGTAACGACACCCGCCTACGGCTCGTATCGTAACTCTATTAAAATATTGCGAAACGTTCCTTGACATTATCGAGTATGTTATTCCGTTTTTGAATGAAATTGATATTATAGCTATGGAATCTTATTTCGAGAATAAGCTTCCCGGTGTAACAAGTCGGGTATTTTAATTAACACATTTTTGACCGAGATCGTTGCTATAGACAGCCAGTCTCGTCTTGGTCTCGAATCATCGAAGCCGAGATTGGCATAGTATCGGTCTGCTACTTTTTTGGAGAGATAATACAATGTATTGCTTCCTTCACAAAATACTGGTTTATTAACGGATAATAGGCTTTGCCTTAAGGGCCAATCTTTCCTTATCTATGTCTGACAATATTTTTGAATGATTTCGTCATTTTTTTTTTATTGCAAATGATGTAGAAGACTCGCCAATGCTTTTTCATAAACTTGTCTTTATTATTTGCCATAATATGTTCGTTTACACAATATTGCAATATAGTTAATTTAGCGTGCTTCATTCATTTATAGTGGTTTACCAGCCCATTGGATTTAACCCCTTAATTTAGTTTAAACAATATATCAATCGATGCTCTTGTCAGATTTCTTAGGAAATAAATTATTATATATATGCATTAATCCCATTTTTGTTCATCAACCCCCAACGAATTCAAATCGAAACTGCCATAAATCGAAGTTTTGAAAAACAATCCGACATTTCGATTAGCGACGCTCGTAACCATACCTGAGCACTATAAAATTCAATTAATTTCATATCAAAATATCAATGGCTGCTCCCAACCCAGTGTACGTGCCATGCATAATGTGTAAGCAATCACGACGGTGGAACAGGCAACAGGGGATGGAAGGGAAAACCTGCCCCATCTGAACGGGAACAGCTGGGCCCAAAGGGGAACACAATTTGTCATTGTTTCATTTCGAGTGTTGTATTAACTGAGCGAGAAGTCTAGTCCTCGTTTTTAGAAACATGACTGTGCAATGTTGCCGCAAGTCACTTTGAGGACTAATTATAACAGGCCCTGTCCGATGCACACTCATTACATAAATATTAGTACTTTGAATTTTTTTATTTATTAAGTCGTTTATTAAAAACAGATAAAAACAGTCAATTATTTTTACTTTATAGGTATATAATCTACAGACTCATACAACCTTAAACATCTACTATATAATATATACCAAGTATCTAGAGTAATTACTAATACTTCTGAAAATAGTAAACCCTGTTTTGTGTTACTTATATTCGTCTTACTACACCTTATGGGATAGTTCTCGCGGGTAGCACTAAATACAATGCAATATCAATTTCCACTTTAATTTAAAAAAAACTCGAAAGAGAAATATGTTATCCTTAACCCGGGCTGTTTATTTTGAAAATAACTAAAATAAACTGGTCAACATAAAGTTCGGTGCATTAAATTTTTAGTCTTATTTTCAAACTGCTGTAACTTTTTTAAAAATAAGGTTTTTTGAACGGGGTTTGCGGATTTTGAAAGCGCGGTTTTTTGGGATTAAGCTAAATGCCATAAATTTTCAGTAGTATTGATATTATCATGATATACGGGGTGATCAATAAAGTAATGCAAAAAATCAAAATGTTTGTGTGTGTGCCATTTCAGCAGTAATTTTTTTTGACATTACAATATGGGTTGTTACCAAGGTAATATCAATATCTCTGGACGTTTTTGCCAGTTTTTGGATTAAAGCCCTTTGGCCTTAGATACACTACTAAACAACAAATTTTGGAGACAACATTTTGAAAATGCTATAACTGGAAAACGAAATGACGGATTTTTACGAGCATTTCAGATTCGGAAAGCCTATTTCATGTAGATTTTTTATGACCTAACCCCTTTAAGGAGGGTTACAGTTTTCACATTATACGGGGCCAACAATAAACAAATACGTATCTACTAACTCAAAAAGGCCAAATTTTACAATCGTTAGAACTTTTTACCCCAATTTAGAGAAAAAGTTATAGAACCTTTGGGCAAGAGAAATGTTGTAGCTTTTCGCTGATGCAAGAGTAAGAAAATCTCCGGTAGGCGTCGCCGTTGAGTCAGAAATGGCTCTCAAAGTTAGCTCGAAATTTAAGCCTGCTTTGCGACCTTTAAAGAGTTGTATCTAAAAAACTATCACCCAAAACTGCCGAAGCTTTCAAGCAGCAAGTGGCTTAAGGATATCCTCGCAAACCGTAAGACGTAGACTCCACACCTACACACTATTAGGAGATTATTTGTTTATTAGTCCTATTAGTTGTGTTGTATGCTATGTTTATTCATATAAAAAATAAGGATTGGGAATTAAGAAACGATAATCTGTGTATTTATTGTTTTTAAAAATCCAATAAACCTTAAACAAGGGCTCTTTCCTTTCTTTTTTGAACTTCAAGTTGAAAAATTTGAAAACAAAACAAATGCATAATGTTCCTATAGCGCCCAATCATTTACCCTTTACTTAAGATGTCCGTGTTAGATACGTATTTGTTTATTGTTGGCGCCGTATAATGTGAACACTGTAACCCTCCGTAAGGTGCTTAAGTCATAAAAAAATCTACATGAAATAGGCTTTCCGAATCTGAAATGCTCGTAAAAATCCGTCCTTTCGTTTTCCAGTTATAGCATTTTTAAAATGTTGTTGCCAAAATTTGTTGTTTAGTAGTGTATCTAAGGCCAAAGGGCTTTAATCCAAAAACTGGCAAAAACGTCCCGAGATATTGATATTACCTTGGTAACAAGGCATATTGTAATGTCTAAAAAAAATTACTGCTGAAATGGCACACACACAAACTTTTTGATTTTTTGCATTACTTTATTGATCACCCCGTATATCATGATAATATCAATACTACTGAAAATTTATGGCATGTAGCTTAATCCCAAAAAAACGCGCTTTCAAAATCCGCAAACCACGTTCAAAAAACCTTATTTTTAAAAAAGTTACAGCAGTTTGAAAATAAGGCTAAAAATTGAATGGACCGAACTTTATGTTGACCAGTTTACTTATGATAATAGAATTGATTTGAGCAAATCGAATTAAAAGCCTTGAATTTCGAAAATACAGTGTTACGATATTTTCTAGTGAATACAAGGCTATTCAGTAACTGTTTAAATAGTTTTATTTCTATTATTTATGAAATTATAAAAACATATTTCAAACAATAGTTGTTTCATTTCATCTGATTTTGCACATGCATTTGGTTTAATATATACGAGGTATTTCAAAAAAGCAAAGCACATGCTAACTTTATTTTTTTAAATGTAATATACCACATTTTTCAATAATTTTGAAATATCTATTTAATTCTGCAAATTTTTTGTATAATATATCATGTATCATAACATAACGGTTTTCGAAATACTGAAGGCTTTAAAATTATGATATACTATCATTTTTCGGAGGTAATATCCCTAGTGCATCTAATTTTTCAGAAAAAAACGAGTCTTTAAATAATCTGGTTTAACAAACAGCATGCGGGTTAGGGGGTTTAAAAGACAAAGATTTTTCCACCTGCGCAAATGCTATTTGTTAAACCAAATTACTTAGACACAAGTATTCTAATTTTTCTATAGAAATATTTGGTAAGATTATTTCCTGAGCAAAGAAAATAAGAGAGAGCGTCATTTAAATTATTTTTGCTGACAGATGCTTGACAAAATACTTTTCATAATACCTCTCTGAGAGCAAAGGAAGTAAGTCTTTCCGGTGCACCCGCACGGGAGAAAGTTTTCCGGTGCGGGCGCACGGGAAGTTTTCCCGTTCCCTAATTTTAAGTGCTAGTTATTTAGTCACAAAATAAGCATAAAGTATAATAAATTGAGTTAAAATTATTCAGCCATGCAGTCTACAAAATTAATCTAGTACATTTTAGCGTCAGTAGTGTAATTTTAAGTAAAATTATTTTATTTATTCTGACCTCACTTGTCACAAATACATCAAAACTAGCTGCCTATTCAATTACAACAAAGCATAGAAACACATTCCCATAGCAACGCTTGATAAATATTAGGTTTGTTCTAGCAGCGATTTCAAACGGTTTCAAACCATCCGGAGTTTGCGCATAACGATATAAGCGTCGCTTATATCGCTATGCGCAAACTCCGGATGGTTTGGAACCGTTTGAAATCGCTGCTAGAACAAACCTATTAGATACCTGTGTCTTGCTTGTCTTGCAAGTTTGACGTTTGCTTACATTTTAATTCAAAATGTATTATGACATGATTTTGGATACGTAAAATTATAATAATTTTATGTTTTGATTTCAGAGAAGTATTATAAAAAATATCGTTCATTACACGTCCAGATGTGCTTGCACGACTTTTGTGACTGTCGTGCGCGCACCGGAAAAGCCTAATTTCGGGACTGGTAATGAAATATACTATTCCGAAAGAAAAAAAATCTGAAAAATCCCCGGCAGGTCCTGTCACATATTTTTCAACTTAACACCCATCTTTGACACGAGAATTAAATATTGTGATTGGTAAAATTAATGCGAGGGAAATAATCACTTATAATATTAGGAATGCAAAATTATTGCCGTAATTTTTTTTCGGTGGCCAATATTTTGAAAATTATCCCTAGTCGAAGACGAGGGATAATAACAGATATTACGAAGGAGGCTAAAGACATAATTTATTTATAGGATTTTGAGAGTTTGGTGTATGCAGGTCTAAACTTACAAAACTTGTGGTGTTTTCGTGCTTAAATTGTCATTATAATTTACAATGTTTCGCTACGGAATCGAAAATCCTTCAGAAAATAGAAAAAATCAAAGGCAAGTGTATGGAGGCAGTTTATGGACCTTTTTAATGAAAAATCTTATGTAATAAATAAAAAAACTTCAATTGAACAACTAGCAGAAACTTTGGAAGATTATGCTTTCAATATTAGGGAGAAAAATGCAAATGAGTATAAGAAAACACCTTCCTTATACTCATTTGGCCAAACAATTACAAGAATTATATTACAGTAAATATAAAATTAAGGTTAATCCATTTTCGGATATTTAGTTTTCTAATTCGAGAGCTCCTCGCGATGCCAAACGAAAGCAACTACAGAGTAACCCCACAAAAAGAAAGCTCAGTTCTTCAGTATAAACCGTCGAAGACTACAGACATATTATTGGTAAGTACGATGAAAATACACCGAATGGCTTAAATCGATTTTTTTTTTACAGTGCTTTACATAAATTTGCTTGGAGAGGTGGTGAAGGGGTAACGGCATCGATAAAATTCTTTAACGAAGAAATCAACAATATGGGCTTACCTACAGGTAGAACTAAATATAATCCTATAGTTACGAAAACGACACAAGGGAAATCCAAAATGTTGGCTGACAGCGAATGGTTGATAGCAAATGCAGACAATCTGCAGCTATGTCCTGTTCGTTTATTCAAAAAATTAATAAAAAAGAGAGGAGATTTAATAAATATTGATATCTAGATTGTTTGTACCTCCCAATCCAAATTATAATGTTTCAAATTCTAAGGGTTGATATAAAAATTCTCCAGCTGGAAGTAATATAATATCTAGTTGGTTTAAAATGGGAGCCGCCTTGATAGGTATAGATAGTAAAAACATAAAAGTTACAAACCACTCATCCCGAGCAACGGCAGTCTCAAATTTGGCGAAAGAAGGTGTTCCAGAACAGCAATTAATTAAAATTACTGGGCACAGCAATCCTCAGTCAATTAAATCGTGATACTGCCAAAGAACAACGTAGTTTCCAATAACTGTGTTTTTTGAATATAACCAACAATAAATACACCAAATAATAATAATAATCATTAAGTAGTTGAAGTGTTATAATAGTATTTGTTTTGTTAGAATTAAGTACATATATAATGTGTATTGAATAGTTTAATGTTTGTTAATAATAAATTTATTAAAACTGATTTGGCAGCGTTCATTTTACCTTATAGTACATTTTTAACGAATAGATAACTACTTACTTACTTTTTCTAGCACTTACTCAATAATAAAATTGCAATATCATCATCCACCCACTTTAGTTCTACGAACTTGTTAAAAGTCGATTAAATATGGTTTACTACGAATTACTGAGTTAAATTTTATTTACTAAAATTGGTGAAATTATGTGTGCTTTCACATAATTTCATGATTAACAATACAATTCAAATATCAGTAGTAATTTTTGATCCATCCACTTTAGTTGTACAAAATTGTTAAAAGTGGATTAAACATGGTTTACTACATGTTGAAATAAATTTTATTTACTAAAAGTGGTGAAAGATGTGTTTGTAACCAATACGTTTTCTTTTGGCAATTGATTTACAATAAAATTTAAATTTCAATCGTACCTAGTTTTTGATCCACCCACATTATTTGTATAAAATTGTTAAAAGTGGATTAAATATGGTTTACTACATGCTGTTGAGTCAAATTTTATTTACTAAAATTGGTGGAAGTATATGTGTAACCAATAGTTTTATTTCCGTAGCTAATTTACCATAACACTCACATATCATGTTAATTGAATATTGTTTAAAAGAAATATTAAATGTGGCAAATCGTAAAGACTTATTCAAGAAAACACATGAAAAGCTGTTGCAAACATCTATAAAATTTATCATAATTGAACAAAATGGCTATGCTTAAACACCGATTTTTGGCAAATTTAGAGTCTTCTGTTCTTTGCTATTCTCCATTACGAAGACACGATTTTGAAGAAGAATATCAAAAACATTTAAATTTTGTTATGAAATCAAATAAAATATAGATTTTTATTAATAAACTGAATGAATTTAAATATATAAATTTATTTTTGTGAACGGTGGTTTTGACGGTAAGTATCTACTTCAAAGTAAGTATCATTTTCAAACTCATGTGTTAAACGTCAAAAATATTCACCATAATTTTGCTTTTCTACTTAAAAATGAAAAATATCCGCTAATTTTTTTTTTCGTTGGCATGGCAACAAGTTAAAATAAGAGCATTTCATTGGTCGAAAATTGTTAGTGTGAAATTTTTGGAAGTAATTGCACAAGTGCATCAAAATTACCGATAATTTCGCAGCGCGTTGTCTAAAAACTGCATTAGTTAATTTTCATATTTTGGACAAAGAACCCGACAGAGGTGGAGGGCTCTTTTTCCAAAATATGAAGTCTGTAGTCTGTTAATGTTAATTATATGAATTAGATTCTAAAAAGATTGTTAATTGATTTGGATCATGTTCTTGTTATTATAAGCTTCACGCTAAAATTGTCTATACTCTGATAAAGTAGGCAACAAATCCTGAGTTATTGTTTTTCTTAAAATTGATGACATTCGTATCTAAAGTTGTACTACCGGGTAGTCGGGTTACCAAAATACGTAAAGGAAAAATACACATATAGTTTAAATCTTTAATCTTTTTCATATTATTATATTATACTATGACTCTTCAAAGTGGAATTCAAAGTGAGTTTTAAAGAGGAATACCACATGCAAAAGTTTAGTGAAATTTCTAGCGAAAATATATTTGTTACTTTTTCTAGTTCCAGTTTTAACTATGGGTAATAAATAAATCTGTGTCCAAGAGAGATTATCTTAGGAAAAAGCAGCAAATTTTAGACGAAAGAAGGAAATACTAAAAGAACGTTTTCTTGTCTAGCTCCTATTAAAGCGTAAGGCAAAACGTAACTCATATGAAACCATAAAAGTTTGGAAAATAATATTGAGATCTATAGAAATTCAGGGTAAATCGCTGAAATTGGCTTTCGCCTTTTGCTATTCTAATTTCCGGTGAGAAATATTGTAGCAGGGCATAATGCTGTTGTAGATATGTTTATATTGTTGTGGAGGATTCATGTTTATCAGACATATTGTTACCTATTTCTCCACCTTAGTTCTAGATTTCTTAAATAAGGCCGCTTCGTTCATGTTTGTCAGGCAAATTGTTACCTATTTCCCCAACTTAGTTATAGATTTTTTGAATAAGGCCGCTTCGGCTCTAGCCCCAGGGTATAAATTTAGTGACCCTATGAAGCATGAAAACCTAAAAGCACTGTAAAATGCACTAAGTCAAATGTAGTAATGGATTGCATTAGTAATTATCAAAAGGTAATGCCGCTGTTAAATAACGGTAATTACTTAATTTCTAAATAAAGATCCAAAGAAAAAAAAGCTAAAACATTTTCGATATGGAAAGATTCAAACTGGCAACACAGTATCAAAACCCCTCATTTTTATGAAATATATAAACTATATATACCTTTACGTCCAATAGCAAGCTGTACAAATTTACCAACACACCCCATTGCCAAATATCTACTCAACATTCTTAATCCACTTGCAAATACCACAAACTCATAAGAAATGCACAACATTTAAAAAAATTTATTTAAATCATAACGGCACACTTGCCGTTGTCAGCAATAGTTTTTGAAGTGAATACTTCTTTGGTTTCATGAGAGTGATTTTTCAAGGCCCCGTCACGACATGGTTTTAAAATTTTCGTCCCGCGTGACGAAAAATTTTCATATCGAAAGATATAGGGTATGATAAACCTGTAGACCATTAAGAAAACGTATAAAAACACATCAAAACGCAGAAATTTTTTACCTAATAATGCCTCCATATCACACTAACCTAACAAGCCAGTAATTGAACGTTATGACGTTATTCTCGTCATCTTGTCGTAGTTAATTCAAAACTTGACAAAGAGCACGAACTTTTTACTATTTGAAAATGGTTAGTAAATGCAATTAGCATTTACTAACCATTTTCATTTTTAGATTTTTTTGTTCTCGACAATTGGGCTATATTTGTTTCACGAAACATCAAGCATTTTCCAGTTGTTTTAGATTTTTCATTAAGGTCACTAAATTAGCACTTGTGCTAAATTGCACAAGTGCGAGGCCAGAGCCGAAGCGGCGTTATTCAAAATGTCTGTAACTGAGGTGGAGAAATAGGTAATAATTTGTCTAACAAACAGCACAACATAAAATTAATAATTCGCAAATTACGGTGTTATTTTTAGATCATATTATATTCAGAACCGGCCTACAATTACAAATTCCAAAAAAAAATATTTGGAAATAGGAATATGTTACATTAGATTGTTTACTGCCGACTAAGTCACAATTTAGGATACAAGTAGACCATTTCTTAAATTTCAAAAATCGATGTATTATAAACACAAGACGATGAATGAAACCAAAGTATTTTGTGAGTAAAAGTAGATGTTTGCAGTCACAATTATATTTATTTCAAAATTTCTATATAATTTCAAAATTAGAGCAAAAATTTTATACCTGTGAATCTGAGCCAATCGTACACTTTTTTGATATTATTGTTATGAAAATCAACAAATTTTATTAAATTATTTTATTTTATTATTTTATTAGAAATTTTCCAGATAATATGAAATATATTTTTTATATTTATCTTAATCCAGATTACAAACGTTAACACCATAATTTAATACTTTTTCTACAAGGGCGCGGAAAAGATGTTACATTCGTTACATACCCTACTAATAACACATTAGGAAAATATGTTAACATAATATAATGCCAATGATATAGCACAGAACATTGCTTTTCCATAACAAATATTAAAACGTTATACTAATTTATAACAAAATTTAATCAGTTATTTTTATAAGTACCTTTAAATTCCCCTGCAACTTGTAGTAATCATGTCAACTAAACGGTGTCAGGTCTAACAATACATGACATGTAAATCAAATAAAACCACTAGGTACCCAATAATAATGTGTTTTCATAGATGCATTTCTAAAAAAGTAACTTCCTTATTAAGAAGCTGCATTTTTTAAAAATTTGTAATCTAAAAGTATAAAAGGCTTAAAATAATGGAAAATAGTATCCAGGAAAAAGATGAATTTATTTCCGAAGATATTATGCAAGGAGCTAAAGAAACGAGTTTGGAACTGCATTTGCCAAGTTGGCCTGAATATAAGCAGTTTTCTTAATGTCAGTGAAAACAACTGAACAAGTTAAATAGTAGTGCCGAAAAAAGATTCTTTTCGAAACTACTTTGGTTGGCGAATTGAAATAATTTTGGACGCAAAATAGAAAAACGGTTTTTTTTAATTACAAGATAGGAAAATGGCCTTAACATTCGTATTTTTCATTTAATAATTATAATTTACAAAAAACTTCAGATTATCTCTGAAAGCTTTGAAAGACACTGTATTACAATTTCTTTTCTGCGGGAATTTTCTTTATGGAAGATATCAAATTTGGTTTAACTGAAGTAATTTTAAAACACTAAGCATATGATGGATTTTGTCGGCAAGCTTTCAGAAACACTAGTTAGTTTCGATTGGTTGTGGTTAGTTTGGTTTAGCAGAGTTAGACTAGCTAATGATTAATTTCGATTAATTTGTGTTAGTTTTGGTTAGAAGATTAGCTAAATTGAAGTGCGCAAAGGCGCTTAAAAAAAATTAAATGAGATTTTTTCATGTTCAGAAAAGATTGTAGAAACCAAAAAAATAGCTTATGAATCCCCGAGGAGCCTAACCATCGTTTAGCTCAAATATTAAAAAAAAACTAGTTAGTTTGGGTTAATTTGGATTAAATTTGGCAAGTTTGGGTTAGTTCTTGTTAGTTTGGGATAGTAGTGATTAGTTTGGAGTAGCTAAAGTTAAAGTACGTGAGGCACGTTTTAAAAGGAAATAAATAAATAAAAATATGTGTAAAATAAAAATGCTTACTTTCCGCAGCAAAAAACTTTTTACCGTGCTCAGGGTAATTTCTAACTCTAAAAGATTTCAGTTAAAAGAGCATTAACCTAGTAAATGTACACGAGAGGCTGTTTGAATAAATATGTTTATTGATGAAATAGCAGCCTATTTAGGATTGACTTATCCGGAGTTCTACATAGGGACCTTGCTCCCGAAGGTCATCTACAACCATTGTAGCGGAATCAGGTGAAAATTTGACCAGTATCAAAAGACATGGAGACCCAACCGATGCAGGAGAATAATTTTAAAATATTTTTGGAAACGAACCTATCAGCACCCAATATTTCACACAATTCAGCTACAGTGAATGATAAAGTTATAATTACATCTATACAAGCAAGCATTCAGCATCTATGATCAATGACGATATGAAAGTAGGGTACAATAATGATGGCATAATCTATATGCATTCAAAATGCAATTTACTGCAATATTACAATCAACCCAAAAAAAAACTTCTTCACATTGTTAATAATGTTTAATTTTTTGCTTATATATTACTTTTCTATTTTTGTTTGAGTGTTGCAGTTTCGACTAGCTTGTCTTAGTTTGGGTTAGAATGAGTTAGTTTGGATTAGGCTAAGTCTTTTTTGTGTTAGTTTCTTTTATTGACAGATATTTGTGGAAAAATATTGTACCTCTGTCACTTGGGGAATGTGTCTTTTCGGCACTCGACGCGTGATTCGGTCATCTGCAGTGGCGTGCGAAAATATGTCGCTCTCCGCAATTTGATAACCTACTATTTCGCGCACTAGTTTGAAAAGCAATTACTTTCCGCACTTGTGCAGTACACATAATTGAGTGCGGAAAGTAGTTCTACACGGTCGCGGGAAAATGATATTTAAATAATAAATCCGTGAGAAACGAAAACGATTCAAAGACGAAATCTGGAAAAAGGCTTTGCTTCTTCCATATATCTTGACCTATCACCTTTCTCTTCTTTATCCTGATCCTCCATATAAAAACTAATTTTAAACGATAGCATCCAAATTGCATGGATATCATCACATTTCTTTATTCGAAGTATTTTCGCCCCATTCTCCGGCTCGTGTACACTCACCCCCGAGTCTCCAAAACTGGCGATACATCACTGTGAATTTATGGACGTAGATACGACAGGAAAATTGCAAGAATGGCGGGGTGATCTATCTTTGTTGGGAAAGACGAGGGTAGAAAAATAAGATAAAAACCCCTAGAATTTGTGTCTCGAGTGAGCGGAATCGCCCACTGTTCACTTTCAGATATACATTTTATACATATAGAGAGGATTTATTAAGGGAGAAAATCTGATGGCGAAACCATGTACTTGAGTTTATAGTGAATTGTTTATATGTTCCAAATCATAATAGAATGAAAAGCAAATGTTTTGTTTTAGATTTTCGTCAACTGCTAATAAATGGGTTAATATTATTTTTAATACAAACATGATGATTATGAGAATATATAAGAGTTAGGTCATATTTCACAGGTTAAGTGCCAACACCCAATACTATATGTGCCACTAGAGTTTTTCAGATGGCCCGGGTGCGTATTGGCATATTGTACTATTATTCAGAGCAGCTGTACTCTAATTCGCAGTATACTATGGCTTTGTGTTACGCGTAATTTCAAGATACAATAATATATACCGTGATTTACACCACGACTCTGTTTTAACGGTCTAACAGTCTCAAACGCAGTATATAATGGGTACGATTGGGTTTTTTTGGGTTATTTTAGGTTTGATTGGGTTAGTTGAGGTTAGTTTGGTTTAGTTTGGGTTAACCCATCTAACCAAAACTAACCCATTATATATTGAGTTTCAGACCGTTTAAACAGAATCGTGGTCTTAATTGCGGTATTATTTGTATTTTGAAATTACGCGTAATATAAAGATATAGTACAGTACGACTGAGAGTACAGCTGCTCTGAATAATAGTTCAATACGCGGTCCGGGTCC
>MU182483.1:81118-108252 GCA_016904865.1 Pissodes strobi | reverse complement strand
TTTCTTTTTATTTTTTTTTGTCTGAACACTAATCCGTTCTTGCTTCTTGCTTGATACGCGCTTAGATCGTAAGAATTCATTATTAAATTTGCGCCTAACAGATTCTCAAATAGCTACGTGTTACGACAGCTTGTTTCTAAAATTTCTTCGGCATATTGTTGCTTGGTTACTGCTCGTCATTTGCCCAGACTCAATAAAAAAGTCTAAAAACTGCACACTTTGCACGTATCTCTTCTTACTAATTTTTCCTTAAATTTCATAATAAAATAATTTACACATAAGCAAAAATTTCCGTAGCTGTAATTAATATAAGTTACACCTTATACCTTCAGAATCTTTGCATTTCAACCAGAAAAGCTCATTAGCTGGGATGTAACTGAAAAAATTGCCCTAGTAAATACAAGAGACACTTTTGAGAAACCGTCATTTCGATATCCACACCACATTAACAAAATTATAATCTCCCCTTTTTATTTCGTCCACTCGAGTTATAAGGTTGTTAACTTCCCTAGAAAGATAATGCAAAATTGTCGTCAGCTCATAAAGCATTCCTGCGGTAGTGTATTAAAAATGCCAGTGAACATTAATCGATCGCCAGTTTCTAAATGAAACAAACGCTACCGAGGGGGAGAGGATCCTTGAAAGAGGCCACTTTAGGGTATCTGCAAATTTATGTCGCACAATTCGTTCTGTTCTTGTCACATGCTCAAGGATTCGGAACCAATTAGCAATATTCGCTTTTGAATGCACCGAATTTCATATAAAATTGAAAGAGCAATACAATATGATATGCTGTCCGTGAAAGCTATCTTTTTATCTGGACTATTGGTTTATGAGCGCGTGACAATAATGCCAAATTAACTAACTTAATAAAAAAAATAAAAACACATACTCATATTATTAACGCCATCACCATCTAAAAAACGATAAAAAAATTAAAGTTCGTATTTAAAAAAAGAAAGTTGATGATGATCCCTTGAAGACGAAACGTCGGATTTCAAACTGGATACCATCATTGGATAGAGCGGAAAAATTGGCAATGCAAAAGTGCACTTAGATTTGAAATCCGTTTTTAAATAAGCCCAGGAAAAAAATAAAACCATTTTTCAAAATTTCGCTTTTTTCCGGAAATCTCCGGAAATACTCGGAATTTTATAACTTTCTAAACGGCATATTGTTAGGCACCGAAATGCGCAATTTTGCCTTGATTTGACCGACACTGTATCTCTTACGTTTTTCGAGTTCCCCATACATAGACACGAATTTGACCCCACTCTGTACATTGAAGGAGCATTAAGTGTATTCGTATCGGTCAAATAAATGTCAGACACACATCAGCTTAAATCCTTTTTTTACTAGTAAGTATGGATGAACATGTTGTATGAGACACAGATAGGAGTACCACAAAACTAAAAGTGAATGAGACTGAGAAGCAACGGAAAAAAAATAGGTAGGTTAACTTTTTATTATAAAAATCACTTTATTTTACAAACCATTAATATGAACGCATTGCACGGGGTCTGTGTCTGTCTCCTAATTTTTTTTATTACAATAACGGTTTTAATATGCCAGATCCTCAAAATTATTACTAAACATACGCACATCTGAATCAACGAACGTTATTATTTTACGTTTACATCATCAATGACACCAAACGCGTTCATAATATATGTAATTATTTTCTGATGATGGTTGCATAATAACGTGAACGCAAAAATCCGACGATTGAAGTGTGTACAGTCTAATGTTTCACGAAAAATAATTAATAATATAATGCTACAATTATATTTCAGATACGGTAACGAAGATCCCGAGCTGACAGGTTTTAAAATAAGTTGCAAGGATATTGAGGATGAAATATTTAAAATGTACTTCTATAATACAACAGAGTTTAATCCACAATACCGAAACGTAACTCTATTTCGGTATGGTGGATGTAACTCTGTTGTAGCGCATTTTCCGAGGGTTCCAAACCCCAACTTAGTGAACCTCTATAACAAATATAGTGAAATATATAGCTGCCGCAAAAAGTTTTTAAAGAAGCGGTTAAAACCAAGCAAGATCTACTGTCACACTTGACTACTATTAAAACGCCGAAACGAAAAAGAAACAGAACAGCATGTAATCAGAAAAGTCGACAAGTTGTTGCTCGGTACAAATTAAAAGCAACCACTGGGTATGTAAATGTATGTCAAGAAATATTTCTAGAGACTTACAGTGTTAGCAAAAAAAGAGCCAAAACTATTATAACGCAAATAAGAAGAGGCAATGGAATATTAGAAAATAGAGGTCAAGACATAAGATCAAACACGTTTTTACTAAGAAATCTTAAAGTACGCAAATTTAAAAGTGAGCTGAAAGGAACTGAAATTCATTATAGTGCAAGATCCGTTATTAGAAATATATACCCTCATCTGTTATGTGACGATGACGAAGAGTATATGTTAGATAATATATACATTGATAAATCGGAAATGGGTTGCCTAGCTAAATCGCGCCGTTAAATAATATAAATTCTAATTAACTTTTGGAACAACTTCCCCGATTTGATGTTCATAAAAATCGAGCATTAGCTGACAGAATGTGACACAAGTAATTGAAAAAATATAGGTTGCTTACTTTCCCCTCAGCATAACTATGAAGTTGCCAGGTGAGTGAGGTGAGCAAGCGTTAGTAATATACCCTCACCAGTCATTTAATCAATTTTTTTTATGAAATAGAAGTTTATTTCATTCCTTGCCCAGCAGTATTAGGTTGCCTTGGCAAAAGTTTGTCACATCCATGGTTGCCTATATTTTTGATGTTAGGCCTAGATTTTTGATGTTAGGGTTTGACCGCGAGCGTGGAGAGTGGCAAAGAAGCGTTGCGCACACCACTCCATGCGACAGACAGGGATGCAGAGAGTTCTTCCGAAAGGAAAATTGAATGTGTTCAGGAGTTCACTGCCCCAATTTATGCGATCAAGCATTGTATAAGCGTCAATGACGCTAGATATCGCATGTTCCAAAAAACATATCGAACGAAGAAAGACAAAGAGCAATTTATGAAGAAGATTAAAGGCATTGACTGCAATCTGATCCCACCAACCTGGATCTTACTTAAGCAGAAAATTTTGCGCACAAACTATGTAAACTCAATGTGGCTTCATGCAACTGATGCATGCTGCGTCAAACTAAGTCCTAAAGATTGCGGTTGGTTTTTTGACGGCTATTTGAAGACAACAGGGTTCGTAGGGGACCCAACAAACACGCTTACAAGTTGAGGATATCCTCAGCGAATCAAAACAAAAAGAAAACGATGAAGAATTAGAATTAGATTTTGATATAGGCACTTCTGACCAGTTAGAATCAGAATAAGTTTTATATATAAAAATGTTTCGATAAGTATTGCATTGTATATATTGTCTCTGATAAATAAACTTGGGGGTGGAAAAAATTTGATATCATTGTTACTATTTAATCTAACTTAAATCCGAGTTTCGAAAGAATTCCCTACATCCCTGTCTGGCGCATTGAGTGGTGCGCGCAACGCTTCTCTGTCACTCTCCACGCTCGCGCTCTAAACCTACCATCTAAAATCTAGGCAGCCATGGATGTGACAAACTTTTGTTAAGGCAACCTAATACTGTTAGGCAGGGAATAAAATAGCCTTTCATTTCATAAGGAAAATCGATTAAATAACTGATTAGGGTATATTAATAACGCTTGCTCACCTGTTTATACCTGGCAACTTCATAGTTGTGCTGAGAGGAAAGTAAGCAACCTATATTTCTCCAATTCCTTGTGTCACATTCTCTTAGCTAATGCTCGATTTTTTTTGAATAACAAATCGGGGAAGTTGTTCGAAAAAAGTTAATTAGAAGCTATATTATTTAAGGGCATCGGCACGCGATTTAGCTAGGCAACCCATTTGCGATTTATCAATGTATATATTATCTAACATAATATTCTTTGTCATCGTCAAATAACATATGAGGGTATATATTTCTAATACCGGATCTTAGACTATTAGGGTCGTGCCAAATCTCAAAGGATTTATCTGAAATGAATATATGAAAATTATAAGGTGAACAACAAGTAATTTATGTCTTTAAGAAATAATTTAACATAGGATTTGGTAGTCCAGCTACAGATGTGTGTGGATTTTGTGTCAGACATCAAAGGCAAATCTCATTGCAAAGTAGCCCAGTAAAAAAAACCAAATCATCTAACTAATTTAAGAATTCATAAGTTAAGGTAAAGCAGTTCTTTATGTTTATGAGAGATGCTTAAGAAAATACTGTTTCATTACGTTTTCATTTGCAACAGCTACAAGTATTGTCCTATATATCGGTTGTAGATATCTTCTATATTGTTGTTATGTTTGAGTAGCATGCAGGCTCTTTGCGCCAAAATTCAGGATATGTATTTATATATAATAAAAAAATTTATACTACTGAAAAGAATGCTATTACACATAAATACATATTATACTGCACTACTTCACATCTTCTCAAAATTATTATAACTTAAAATAATAGAAAAAATTCTATAAAAAAAATATACTGTAATAGGTTTAATGTAGGTATGCATGTTATGCAGTTTCAAATTTCATTTACCTAACATCGAGCCTAACATAGTGTTTAAGTGAGTGTTTAGGTATAAAGCTATATATATTATAGAACACAAGCCATGAAAATACATTAAACATTTTAAGAAATAGGTACCAAATTAAACATGTTTAGTTCTAAAAAATATTTATGCAAGGTAGGTATTTAGGTATATGGCCTACTTCATTAATGTATCGAGGTATTTTTTTTAATGTTTTTTTTAATGGTCGCTATTTTTAGTGCAATAATTTTTTAAGAGGGTATTGGAAATACTTTTGAGCATCCATCGAAATGTGAGACATGTTTTTGTTCAATACAATATTCCAAAATTAAGTGAAGCGTGAACGATCTTTTATTATAAGTTTCTAGAAATATGTCGTCAAATTCATTTATTAACTTACTAAAGATTAAGTAAGTCACAGATACGATATTTATAACTTGTCCTTGGGGATATAAATGTCCTCCACGATTTAATTTATTAATGAGATCAAAATTGTCCTCAACAATAAATTTCTCGTCATATACCAGTTTTTGTCTTTTCAACATAATATAGCAACAATAACAATAGGTAGTTGAACTAGCAGGAAGAAATATTGTTAAGAAATGGCTTGTGCAGATCATAGAAAAATCGAGATTTTATTTTTTGCACGATTTTTGTAGTAGATTACCACTCATAAAAAATGCTTGAAAATATCACATTGATGGCTCATCAAGAACCTAAGATATAGTTATTTACCAAAGATGCTTACGCACGTGCACAGCGCATGTGTTCTAATGCAGAGTTCGGCAAACTTTTATCTATTGGGTGCCATGAAAATGATTTGTGTGCCAATAAAAAAATATTAATATTGAATATTTGTAATACAGGTTCCTTTAATTCTTTAGAGAGTTTTTCTACTTCTGATTGAAGTATTGCTACTTTCAATGTTGCACAGGTTGTTGAAATGTTTGTTGCCAGTCGGCCTTGGTACGGGCCCAAAATGATACTAATATAAAAAAAAAATATGTTAATATATAACGCTCTGAAAGCCACTTTTTTCATATGTATAAATTTTTCCGGCATACTCGCGAAGCAATTGAGTATTTTAGGTGATTGGTCTTGAGAGTGCCAATTTAACGCTTTTTTAAATTCAACAAATTTTGATTTCCATCGCTGGTAGCAACCGAATTCAATAAATTGATGTTTGAACGCTTCCATTTAAAAAGAGATCCTTCAAAAGAATTGCGCTGGGCTGTTGTCTAATTATGAATTGAATATTTAAGTTCGGATCATAATGAGTGCCATTTAAAATTTCTTAATGTGCATTGGAAAAAAATGGTTTAATAAAAGTCGCTCATTGTAAACTATAGCTCTAGTGTATCCTTAAATACCCTCTAAAAATTACAATGTTACTACGTTTAGATTCCGAGAAATTCATTAAAATATGTGAGAATCCAAAATTGTGGATTTTTGAAACGGCTGGCAAGTAAGAGCCGCTAGGTGCTAACTACAGTCCTAGTGCATTCTTACATACTCTTTAAATATTTGACTGTTCGTATGTTTAGATACCGAGAAATGCATTAAAATATGTTAGCATATTTTAACCCAAACTAACCCAACCTGTGGTCATTGAAAACCTTCACTAATTATTTAGCAATGTGGCTAACATTTCAAGGAATTATCAATAACACTATACAAATTATAAATGTGTATCTTTTCTTAGCCATATTGCATATTATAATCTGTTCTCTTAAAGGACCGATACGGTATTATTAACATTACTAGTAATTACTATTTACAACAACTGCACTTTTTATGTTCCAAAAATAGTTCGCCACTCCTGATTATATCTGTAGTTTTTCTGCCTTATTTCCGGCACCTAGCTTATTTTATGCACTGTAGTAGAAAAATGATTCGATATGAACAATAATCATAATCAAACTGATTCAAATTTTAAATCACGAGCTTGTTTTTTAAGAGGAATTTTCATGAGAATGGAGTTGGAAAAATATCTAATTGGCCGTGAACTTTAAAGAACTACGCTGGCTAGAAAAAATTATAGGCGTTATGTGTTTAGTCTGTATCAGACAGTAGAAACACCTCGATGGATGTCCAATTAAGTAGAATTAACGAAGTAGGAACTGTTGGCGTCAGGTAAAGGACGGCCGGCGTCTTTGAAATGGCAGGTGAAATGTGAAATGCCTAAGCGGCGCGGCGTATTTCTAGCACCGTCATGCGGTTTAGACACCTTTCGTTGGCTCGATGGCTGCTTTTCTTCAAAACGAATACTTGGCCTTGTTCCATCGAATATGGAAGATGAATCTATTTCTTTCTTTTTCTCCTTCTCTCTCACTCTAAAGACAGATGAAAGTAACGCGATGCTTGTCATCAAATCTATTTTTAGTTAGCAACGCAAATGGTCGGGGGATGCAGCAGACAAAGATTAAGATAATTTAGGCGAAACCGGCTCTAGTAAGTATGTCCATCATTTAACATCTTAATATTTAAATCATCGAATGTATTACTATTTTAGGGTCTGCTATATGTAAATCCTAGATTGTAAGTATCTAACACAAATAATATTTATGCCTAATAATTCGTAATAGGTATCTATTAAGATAGATAAGTATGCATTTGACTATAATTGCTTTTCAAGAAAAACGTATAACGTATCGGAACCGGTTGAAATGACTAAAATAAATTGGAACTAACTGAAACTAACCGAAAGTTGATTGAACCACTAACCAAAACTACCATAAGCACCAAAACGGGCTAACACGTAACGGAACAGGTTACAAAAATAAAAGTAAGTTAAAACTAACCAAAACGAACCGAATTTTGGTGACTAACCAAAACTAACTAAACAGATTAAATTTGATTATAACGTATAGGAGTCGGTTCAGAGACTAAATTGAAACTAACTGAATCTAACCGAAAAATTATTGAACGAGTAACCAAAAGTAAGTAAAAATATCCAAAAGCACCAAAACGGGCTAAAACGAATTGGAACAGGTTAAAAATATTACAGTACCGTTAGGGCTAATTATAAATTATTAGACTTTCCTATCTAAAAGGGGAGGATAATTTTCTAGGTCTTCATATCTGCACCTTTTTTCATTTATTTTGTTTAATAATAATTGTGATAATGTTTAATATTAGGGTAAGTCGGGGAGATATGGCCACCCCAGTATATTCTATGCTGTACTTTAGGTGTTATTGCGTAGATTCAGCTAATAGCTAGATGTGCACACTTGAGTAACATTTATAACTATATTCTAGAACTCATAAAATATTTATCTTTTAACGACAGTCTATTATTAATAAAAAACATTATTTAACTGAAGTGGCCATCTCTCCCCAAATATACGGGAGAGTTGGCCATAGCACTAGTGAAGATGCCAAAATCTCAAATATTTTTATTTAAGTAAAAATGAATACAAACATTTAAATAATAACCAATATAACATAGATACAATATTCCTCTTTAAAAAACAAACTTTTTTAGTTACTGCTTTTTGGCATCACAAAACTTTCCACATGTCTGGCATAAATCGGTGAATTTAGAGCATGTTTCATGGAACCATGACTGACATCGCACACAACAAATCCAGTCATCTTTTTTTGTTGTCTTGTCATAATCTTCTCCGCATCCGACGCATAAATTTTCGTTGAAATCTTCCATGCAGTCACTCGACTCATCAGAAAGAGGAACATCTACTTCACTGTCACTGCTTGAACATGCATACCTCGTATTTTTCTTTTTTGTTTTTATCACCGGATTAAGGGTCACCTTGCTCTTTTTGAGAAGAGTCTTACCTTTCTTCGGATTTCTAAGTTTTGATTTAATGCCTTCAATTACTTCCGGAGAAGTCAAAATAGAGGCTATCATTTTCGCTCGCTTGCGAACAGGCTCAACTATCTCAGGGGTTGGTAAAATCTTGGACACTGTTTTGGTGAATGGCGATTCATCATCTTCACATACTTTTGCTGAGGTACTTGGTTCCACGGAATTTCTTGACAACTGCTCGGAGGTAGCGGGTTGTGAAATAGTATGGTTAGAAGTACTTGGTTGATTCAACGCATGATTATTTTGCTCTCCGAAACTATTGTTTAGTTCAACCTTTTTCGAAATATTATTTGCATTTATTTGTTCAATAGAACTAGCAATTTTTTGTGGACGTGCGACAGCATACGAATAATCTGGTATTGCACTTGCATTCAGCGGATAAATTCCACACGCTTTAAATCCAGCTGTCGCATTTTCTGGATTTGCAGATTTCCCCCAACATGAATTAAGAAGTTCTCCAAACTGATAACGGGTAATACGCCGACCCGGATGATGCCTGAGCCACAACCTGCAAGCATCGTAAAAATTGCTCTTTAATGATTTAAAGACTGCCCTGTCCAAGGGCTGAAGATAGTGCGTCGTGTGGCTAGGTAGACATTGCAAAATGACGTCATTATGGTTACAAATTTCAAGCATTTCTACAGAGCCAGAATGGGATGCATGGTCATCTAAAATTAATAGGACTTTTCCTTCAGGTTTTCTTGGAAGGAAGTGCCCTGTAAGCCAATCTAAAAAAATAGCACTGTTAACGTACGCTGACTTCTCTGACATATACAGCTTAGAACCAGGGGGCATATTATCTGTGTATTCATTTTTCTTTATTTTGCCTTTCATTACACATGCCGGTGGCAAAAAGTTTCCTTCTGCATTACAACATGTAATTACTGTGATCGTCTCTCCCCGTTCAGTCGATGTAACAGTACACGTTTCTAGAACCCTTTTCGGCCAAAACTATACCAGGTCTGTTATTTATCTGGAGACCTGTCTCATCCATGTTGTAGATATGACCAGGCTTATTAAAGAGATCGTTCTCCTCGAGACATTTTGTCAGTAAATTAAAATATTGCTGAACTTCATTACGGTTCATTGCATGAACTCGGTTAAGTGATATTCCCTCGGCTTTTCTTAGAGAAAGGTCACTATTTCGGCGTAAAAATAACTGTACCCAATCATAGCCAGCCTTTTCTTTTTGTTGATTGAATGAATGTTTAACACCCAGTTGAAGAGCAAAATGATATGCAAGAGAACGCAAATCAGAAATAGTTAGGGGAAATCCTCGGTTTTGCATTTCCTTAATATGTCTAACTAATCTGCGTTCTTGGTCTTTGCTGAATATACCACTGAACCCCATTTTTCCTTTAACATCGTTATTTGTCTTGACACGCCGCTCTAACGTTTTTCGTGGGATGTTGTATACCTTCGATGCATTACGGACTGATGAACCTGCTCTCACTTCCTCAATAGCGCGTCTAAGATCATCTTGCGACCACGAACCTCGATTGATAGCTTGTTTTCTTTCATAGTTCCTAGGCATCTGCAAAAAATAAGCTTGACCTACATTGAGGAGAGATGGCCATGGCCAAGTTGCCCCAAGATGAACGTGGCCATCACTCCCCATATTACACATGACACGAACATACGATTTCAAATTTAGGAACGTACATTAAGCTAAATAATTTTGAGGTTATGATAAGCCAAGAAGCATGCTTTTACATTTCTAATTGGAAAAACACCATCAAAGTTATATTAAATAGGAAATTTGAGCAATCATATATGTGAGGTAATAGTTTTCACCTACCTTTGAAATTAATTTTTCTAATTTTGTGCAAAAATTGTCAGCAAAGTTAAATCACTACCGATGTAAACAACATGAAACTGCAGAAACTACGTTCTAATATGCTATGCAGCTCTCTTGCAACGCTTTATTAATCAAACAACGATATGGCCATCCTTCCCCCTATGGCCAACACAGCCGGACTTACCCTAATGTTATTATATATATTATAAAGACTCATGTTTGTATTTTTACTTTTTTAAACTCTGCTTTTAAAAACTATTTGAATTACAACACAAATCAAATTTTTGCGTTTTTATTCATCATTTTCAATATCTCCCCGGTTGCATCTTTGCGAAGGACTGAAAAATTTTAAGATTTTTAAGTCTGACATTTCTATGACTGTTACAAAATCGAGCACTTTTCTAATCCAGCTATTGAACGAGATATAATGATAATTTAGTAAATAATCACATCCATGTTATTATTACCTTCTAGCAATTAGGAAATATGTTGAAATAAATACTTAGCTACCGCTACTATGATATTATTATGATCTGAGGTTTTAACAAATCCCTAGAGAGAAATAGATATTAGCGGTCATATAATTATATGGCGTTTCAAGCAAGTTAATGATTTTTTTTTTGAATAATGAGATGGTGGCCATTATCATCCAGTATTCTAACGGACATAATTCTAGCCGCTACTTTATTGAATATTAAGCCGAATACTGAAACTAACTCCAAAAAATTCAAATAATCATAATTAGTACAACTATATTGACATAGTTTTGGAAATGTTTCGGTCAATGAAACTAGAAAAAAAAATGTAGTCACTACACTGAAAATTTTTGTCTTAACGCAGTTTGCTATTGAATTTTAAATCTTAATAGTTCACTCGTTTCGGCAATATATCTTTTTCAAATACAACTAGCTTACATACATTCCTACAACTTTCATCTTTAAAATTTCTTCCTAGAGCGAAAAACGAAAAAGTGAAAGGAGGGTAACATTATATGCGATCACCGTGTACCGTATATGCCCAAAGTGAGAGGTTTTGATGATGTAAAGACATGCATTTTTTGTAGATTGTGACTTTTTGGTTTAGTGTAATTTTGAAGAACATCCATATGTAGGTGTCTAATAATACTGATATGTACCTATTTGATATTATAATTTGCCGGCCTAGCAAACACAGAGTAGATATTTTTATAAAAGGCTATATTTAAAAATATAAATAAAATCACATTTTAAAAACAATGCAGATTTATTTTAAAATATGGTAAAAACTCAAGTCAATCCAACAGATTGAAGGTTTTGGGCAATAAATATCGAGATAAATTAGTCATTTTATGTACACTAATGCAAAATATTATGCCTAAATCTAAAGTCTGTCCTATATCAAGATCTCATCGATATATAAAATGTTTTGCTCTGCGAGTTATTTGATATATTCATTCTTATTTTATTCCATTTTATATTAAATAAAATTTACAGTAGGACTTATTTATAATAATTAGGTATAAATTCATTCCATATAGAAGTTAATATTTCATTTACATTAGATATAATTCCGATATACTAATAAAATATTGTTGTTTTCAGTCATATCATAAGGAAATAATTTTCTAACTCGAGAGAAACGAAACGAGAAGAGGGGTCTCTCAAGCGAGAATTTGACCTCTCGACGAGACGACAGATGGTTTTTCTCGTGTCAACGAGGCAATACGAGAGATAGACAGCCTCGTCTCGTCTTGATGACATCATTAATAGAGACAATGCTCAGTTAAAATGCACAGCGCTACATGGAAGTACGTACAATAATGTATTTTGACCTATTTGTAGGTAATGAGTTCTGAAGGTTAAATAAATGCGAAGTAAAAAGCTGTGTTACATTAAAAACCTTTAACTATTAGAGCACCCGGAATCCATTTGAGCTGATATGACAAGGTATACGGAAAGATGAAATGAAATGAAATGAATTGAAATGAAATGGTTTATTGTCCAAAGATCACAAATATGATTACATGGTAGGTCATACTGTAATATAGGATTCGTCAAATTAACAGAAATATAACACAATATTATGTCACAAGCTTAAAAATTCATCTACACTGTAAAAAGCCCTGGTCTGTAAATATGATTTTAATTTGTTTTTAAATAGCTTAACTGGTTTAATATTTTTAATATCCGGCGGTAAGCCATTATAAATACGTATAGATGTTGCGTACGGGCCGTTATAAGTGCAGTGTAAACTACACTGGGGAGTACAAAGTTGTTCTTTTTTCCGAGTATTATAGGTGTGTACTGCAGATCTTGACAGATATTCGCCCTCTCTATTTTTAATATACATAGCACAGACATAAATATAGATTGACGGTAAAGTTAATATTTTATATTGTATAAAAATATCTCTACAGTGCACTCTTCTAGAAACCCGTGCAATAGTTCTTAAAATGTGTTTCTGGCATGAGAAAGCTTTGCCAGCAGTAGCAGCATTGCCCCAACATATAATTCCATATGAAAATTTGCTATATACATGACCATAGTACAAAGAGAAAAGTGTAAAATCTGAAACAAGAGGTCTAAGTTTCCTAAACAAGAAAGTTAGGGAGCTAAGTTTGGTGCACACTGCTTCGATCTGCTCATTCCATGTTAATTTTGAGTCTACATAAATACCCAAAAACTTAGCAAAATTTGTTTGCACTACGGAGCTGCCATTGGGATATCTTACAAGAAAGCTCTTATCTTCACTTTGATTTTTAGTTACAAACGTCATAAATTGGGATTTCTTATAATTTAATTGCAAACTGTTTTTCTCAGAAAAACGCACCATATTTTCCACAACATCACACATATCTTCTCGCAATTCACAAGGGACTGAACTTAATAGAAAGTTAAGAGTCATCGGCAAACAGTACTGTGTTTGTGTTTATTTTGGATATAGACGGCAGATCGTTATTGTAAAACAAAAATAAAACTGGCGAAATAATGCTACCCTGTGGGGTACCCACTTTATTGCCGAGTGGACTGGATTGTGATCCGTCTTGAGTTTGACGATCTGCCTTCTGTCCAGAAGGTAAGACTTCAGCCACTTTAAAGAATTACCTCTTACGCCTATAGCATTCAACTTGAAAAACAAAATTTCATGATCGACTGTGTCGAATGCACGACTAAAGTCAAAGAAAAAGCCGCACGTAGCCCTTCTATTGTCCAACGAATCCAGCACATATCTGACAGTCTCATACAATGCCGATTCCGTATTTTTATCTTTTACAAATCCATGTTGGGATGGCGTTATAATCTTATGTTTTACAAGAAAGTTATTTAAGAATAGTAAGAAAGTTATTTCAAATATTTTTCCGATCTGATTTTGAACGGCGATAGGTCGGTAATTGCTCATACACTCCGTGTCGCCTTTTTTAAAGGTCGGAGTAATCTTTGAAGTTTTCAAAACACTAGGAAAGACACCAGTTTCCATGGACTTATAATTATATACAACAGTGGTAGTTTTATAATATCTAATACATTTTTTATTATGAATCCCGGGATGTTATCACATCCTGAAGATTTTTCTGCTCTTAAGGATTTTACTATATTATGCAATTCTGTGTGGTCAATTTGGCCAAGAAAAAGGCTGTTCGCTATGTATTTTCCGTCATAGGTACAAACACTTGGTTGGTTAGACTGTTTGCTCATGTTAATAAAAAAGTTATTAAAATGCTCTGATATTTGTTGAGGATTATCTATGCTCTTACCTGCGTCATTTTTTATTTTGCATATGTGAAAATCGATTTTTTGTTCTTTTACGTGTTTATTTATGATATTCCAGGCTGCTTTGGACTTATTAGGTGCTGCATCTATGATTTTATCATAGTATGTTTTTTTTGCTTCGATCAAAGTTTTTGAGTAGTTCTTTTTAGCGTGCACGTATTTTTTATGGAAATTTTGGCAATTTTGTTTCTTATCCAGAGCAGAAAAATCTTTCATGTAGTTTGAGAGGAAGCGAATATCGTCGTTAATCCAAGGCTTTTTAATATTTCTACCATTACTAACCTGTTTAGACAATCACGGAAAACACACATTGAAACAATATAAGAATATATCGTAAAAAGCATTAAAACATTCATCCAACGTTAATCTTGGATTAAACATGTGTGACCAGTTTTCATTTTGTAGGTAAGATCTAAAGTTATTTATATTTTCCAATGAAAATTTGCGGTAGACAATTTTTTTATTTGTAGTTTTTTCGTTTTTATTATTATAAATGTCATTAACTAGTATACATTGATATGTAAGATCCGAAATACTTGTTTCTTGTACCCTACATTTAAAAACATTTAAATTTGTACAGCAGTTATCAATTAATGTCGATGAAGTACGACTTATTCTTGTTGGCACCTTGACAACATACTCTAGGTTAAAAGTCGATAAAAGATTTAAAAATGACTTACTATTTGTATTACTTTCCAACAAATTTATGTTGAAATCACCCGCTACGATTATGTTCTCCGTGAAGCCATTTTGTCTTTCTAAGACATCACTGAAATTATCTAGAAAAGTGGTCACATCACAATTTGGTGCTCTGTAGACACCTAAAATGTTTATTTTAATATCATTAAAAGAAAACACACAAGACGCAAACTCTGAAACACCCTCACAACACTCTTGAGAAACATCAACCTTTCTAAAGTTAGAACACATTTTTTTATGCACATATATACATACACCACCAGCTTCTAAATCCTTAGGACAGTACGAAGATATTAATCTGTACGAATCGATGTTACACAGTTTAATTTTTTGCTCCTGTAACCAATGTTCGGTGAGAATTAGGATATCAGGTTTTTCTTCGTCCAGTATTATTTCTAATTCATTAATTTTATTTGCAAGGCTACGGATATTTAAATGTAGCACTTTTGTCTTATCTCCTTCCAACTTTGTGTTATGATTACTTAAACACTGGCATTTGTCTTGGTTGGTAATGTCGCCTAAAGCGAAAGGGCTTTACTTGTACTCCCCTTAGCCAGAAGGAAGAGTCCATTACCGTGTTCAAAAGATCATAATTAAGTCCTACTTTGAAGGACACGTTACCACTTTCATGTTTAGAGACTATTTCTATGTCAAAATTAGCATTGGGTAGTTTTTCACCCAGGTATTTTTCAGGCCCTCAACTGTTGATCCTCGAGCGCATTTTGAAACATGAATCCATCCTTTTTTCTCCGCTGGGGCGAATTCGTTTTCATTTGGCGGACTTGTATTTTGTGCGCCAGTTATGCAAAATTCATGAAGAAACCAGTCCTGAAAATTGGGGGAAATATCAAGAAACAGCATATACTTCTTCTTGAGAGCATCCCCGTATTGCAAACTAAGATTTTCGCTATACTATAATGCGCGAGAAAAAAAATATAATGGTTTACCTAACCTTGGCAAGCTGATCTACATAATGCTCAGTCAGTCATGTGAAACTGAGAGCACTAGTGCCTGCCAAAGTGACATGTGTCCCATGGAAATTCCTGAACGAATTAAAAGCATTGGTGGAACAGAATATGGTGCAACTCTTCTGGGTGCACGCCCACAAGGGTGTCCGGAGAAATGAGACGGTCGACAAGGTGGTCAGTCCGAAATAACCAAGAACATTTATATCGACCAGCCTTGGGAATCACGAAATTTTCTGCATTAAGATGCATAAAACTCATGATTGAGAAAAACCATAAAGTTCACTGGGTTACTACGATATAATAAGACCTTCATCAAGGAATCTAATTTAAAGCTCACAAAGTAATGTTAAATGTTATATTAAATTATATAAAAAAATAATCAAAAAATACAAAATTTATTTCACTCGACGTTATTAGTTTTTATCCAAGTATACCTGTTGAATGTATTATTAAACCTGCCAACCTTTTAATTGAAAACAATATAAACATCGTTAAAAAAGAAAATAATATGACCATTTCGAAAAAATGCCTAATACAAAGTTAGTTCGGATTTGATAATGAGAATATGAAAGGTATATAATAGGAAATTCACACAGCCGACTTTTAGCCAAAATATCCATGGATTTCACTAAATCGAAAATTTGTCGGAACTCCATCTAAAAAAAAATCATAAACTGGCATAGATACGTCCACGACATACTCACTTAGAAAGAAAATTATATATTTACATAGACCTTATTAACAAAATACCCACTAACATAAAATGTACCATCGAGAAACTATCACAATATTATCATGCATAGAATTCACAGACAAGTTAATTTCATGCAACTCTTAGAGTTTGAAATGGGTCGGATAGTTGGGTTACGTGTAGCCGGTTTTTCTTTTATGGAGATCGCTACTCGGGTGAACGTCGCCACTGTAATCAGATGTTGTCGAGTGTAGTTCCGTGAACTCGACATGCTAGAGGTACTGGAGGAAAAAGGCAAACCACAGTACAGAATCATCCGTTAAGGGTAGTAACTCTCGATGATCGATTTTCCATAATAAGTGCCGTTGCGAACCAGTAGTTTGATGTTATAGAACAGGCAATACCAATAACGACAGTTTATCTCTGTTTCAGTTTTTTTCTGGCTGTTTTCATACCGTCCTCATCTCGTGCTACCTCTGACCCCAGATCATCGACGACAACGATTGGATTGGAGTGGGGAAAGACGAGAATAAAATATGGAATAAAAATCAATTGTGTTCAGCGGTAAATCCAGATTTTGTCTGGGGATTCATGATGGCCATTGCTTACGAAACAGGTAACGTATAGTATTCATTTGGGTTAGCATGGCCGCCCCGCGATACATCAACGAGGTGATAGAACCACATTTACTTCTTTTTTTGCAAATACTGGCAAGTCCACCTTTTCAACAGGACAATGCATGAACTCATGTGATAACTTTCTGTTAGTGGCCTCTTCGTTCTCCAGACCTTGCTAATAGAAGATGTCTGAAATATGATGGGAAGAAAGTTGCATAAATTACCGCACCCCCCACAAACACTGAAAGCCCTACGCAACAAAGCTCAGGTGGCCTGGAATACCATACCCGAAGTAGAGATTGACCGCCTTAATCAATAATTATTGATCCCACGACGACTTCACGAATGTAGGAAACAGAGGAGGATCAACGCATTATTTGTATTAGGGTAGGATATCTTAATTTTTGAGAGTCGTTTCGGATTTAAATTCTAGTCACCATCTACTTATAAGGCCAACATATTTTCCAAGTATAGCCAAAATTAAAGCACTCTCCATTAGTGTTGCATTTTCAATGTCACTTACTATATTAAGCTAAAAAATTAGGATAGACCTATTTTTACCTGCTTTATCATTCTAGTTGTATCATATAATTTCTCAGTTCTGCCGAAGATAACCTATCTGCGGAACATGTTAAGATGTTATTATAAATGGCTAAAATAAAATATATTTGTTTGGGTTAGTTTGGGTTACTTACTAACCCTTTAATTAGAAATGGATTTTCACGAAGTTAATTAATGTAAAGATGCATATTTGATCTTATCTTATCTGTTTACGTGTATCAATACATTATCTAAATATTCAAAGCATATCTCAGACACATCGCAATACTGATTCTCACACTTCAACATTCTTCCGCGATTTCTAGAAAATTAGTTCAAATTGGTTTAACCTTGCCCTAGCTATGTCAAAAACAATGCCAGAGTACAAATAATATCGAGTAGATCCACTCAGCAAAAATCGTTTCATGTTTTTGCATCAAACGCAAAAGCCGCAGCACGGTAAAAAATAAGTTTGTACTCTACCTGCAGCAGCGAGCAGTCTGTGGGGAGAGATTCAAAAAGTATTCGCTGATGCGCTTTCCTCGGTTATTATAAGACAACGCGTCGCGAAAGTACACAATCTCAGGGCGTTTGCACACTCTCTGTCCCTCGTAGCGGGGCCATCGGTGGCCACGAACCAGATTGATCCGGATTCGTCCCGTCGCCAAACGCTGTCGGCGAAATTGGAAATTTGTCTCCAGTGAACCTACTGTATACTTATTTATACCGTGACAATGCCTTGTAAAATGGAGCTATAAGTTTTTCTTGAACTTATTTGGAAAGAGAATTTTACTATGGTAAAATTCAAACTATGGTTTCCGAAAGTAAACTCACATGTTTTAATGGCAGCGTATTTCTCATGATCAACCACGGTGTTAATTAAACTAATTCTATTTCTATTAAGCCATCATAATCTATATTGCTTTCGATAAAGTTATCGCATTGTCTTACGCAAACCACCTTCTTGTGGCATCAAAGAAACACCGTATATAGCGAACTATTGGGTCCGGTTTGGTGTCCAGTCTATAAATTCAGCCGGCATGTTGGCCATACGCCTTTACATTGATTATATGCATCGTCTACAATACGAGCTTTCGACTCAATTTCAGCGTAATTTGTTCCCGACGATGGATTAATCTTCCGAGTAACTGAGTTTATCCTTGTAAAGTAGCTCAACAGAGTGAATCAGGAGTATTACCAGTGACTGTGTCATAAGGAGTGTATTATTATGAGAGGAAGTTTAAAATGTCTATTTTAATATTGAAAAATAAATACAAAGGGTAGAAAGTAGCAGAATACGATGCTTACAATGAACTTTTTCTACGTACGGTTTGATGTTGGGAAATACTCGCACCAACGCAACGCAACCGCACCGTAGCCCTGGCATGAAATTGGTACTAGAATTGCAAAGGACTACTTTCAAAACTAGATAGGTATACCTAAGTAACTGTTTCATTAAACTCTAATTTTTTCAAAGATAGGAAAAAATGTTCGGTTTATTTGCTAAACACTCAGATAAGGCTACAAAAACAAATGACAAATGTTTGAAAAGAGTGTTAAGTTGTTTTTTTTAAGATTTAGATTGCCATAAGAAGATTGCTTTAAAAAATCAGAATCTCTCAGTTTTTGCATAAAAGTGTGCCCTTTTAATAGCACTTTAGCGAAATAAATGGCTATTATTACCTTTTAATTGAAAATTTTATTAAGTATTTGGAATTATATATCTTATTAGCGTAATGTAAAAAAACTTTTAGTGTATGTTTATCCAATGCTACAAACTAATGTTGAACGTATTACAGATAGAATTATCTATGATCTGAACCTAAACGATCGTAATGTAAAACATTGATTTTTTATACTTTTTCCTGCCTGATAATTATTCAATTTTTTTATATGTATTCAAAATTCCGTGAGCTACCTACTCATCTTTTTAAAGATACTTAGTTTATTTACCGTCTCGTTTGCGACGTAAATGCCAAGTATTTGGACGGTTTGTGATTTCTACCATGGTAGGTTTAAAAAAGACTAGATTTTACTCGATTTACTTAATGACCCATAATTTAGTTTTTCTTAAAAAAAAAAACAGTTTGAAGCCTTGGCCTCCTCAAAGTACCAACGCATAGGACATTACATGAGACAGTTTTTTTCTACGATCATTTGGGGCATTTTTAGTAGTTCACGGTGCGAAAAAGCTACGTAATTGCTTTATCTTTTATCCAAATCGCTTTTTAAGATACAGTTCTTGGCTTCTTGAATCAAACATCTATTGAACTTTCCTTAAACCATGCAGACTAGCTGCAACGTTCCGCATAGTTGGATACTCGAATATCAAACGTTCCGTCAAAACTTTGTCTAGAGTGTAACGTTTTTCAGCAAAATTGTTTACAAACAGAAGCTTTGGATTTTTTAGTGTCTTTGAGGTAAAAATTTCAAGTTTTAATCAATTTCTTCTAATGCAGCTGGACCAAAATTCAAAAATTGGTTGTATTGCATTTTTTATTTTTTATAGGCTCGGCTATAATAATAATCAACAATTTTTCTGAATTTTGCAATATATACCAAAAATAAAAAAAATAAAAAATTTGAATTCATGAAATTCTCTCATAAAATATAATCCGTTAACATAAATCTATAATTTTTGGTAAAGGACCCCGCACGGAACCTCTGGTAATTTGGATCTCGGTGGAATTTGATAATTTTTTGGTATGTTGTAGTACCTAATGAGGTTAAAAAAAAGTGCAAGTTTAAATCGGTTTGTATGACTAGTTTCTAAGATATCAGCTTTTAAAATTCGGAAAAATGCCAAACATGGGTGATTTCACATTAAAAAAAAAAGAATTCCAATATAGACTAAGATAATTATAAAATGTGGATTCGTTTAGCTAGATGCAGTTTAAACGTTTAAAAATAATTTCGTAAGTAAGAACGTTGCAGCTAGTATACGGGGGCTACTCATAAATATCGATATTTTAACATTTACGTTTACGATACATATAAGACCACAACATTTTTTTTACTTCATAATATGATAGTTTGAATCTGTTTAAAATACTTAAAGTAAGTTTGTGAACCTGCTATGTCTTCTTTTTGAGATACGATTTTTTTAAGTTTAAGAATATTGTACCAATGCCAAATAACTGACACGGTCATGATAATGTTCATTTTAAATGAAGTATTGCAAAAAGTAAATATTATTACTGCTTCATTGGCTACAGAAACCATAAACTCGCCTTAATGTTTATAGATTTATACTATATATGCTTTTATTTTTATACAGGGTGAGTTTTCGTTCTTTTTTTAAAAGCAATTTACTTATTTTTTCCTATAATTTCATTTGTTTTTACAAAACGGCTCCTTTAATTTTTCTCCTATCTTGCCTGTATGTCTAATGCCAATAGCTAAAATATACCTGAGTTTGGTTATTTATGTATAACTACTTTGATAGATATCAATGTCTATCTGCTAATAAAAAAAGTGCAGTTGTTCAAGAATCGGTTACATACGCATTTATTGAATTATTTTTACAAACTTAAATAGACCAATATCTAACTAATAAATAAACCAATATCTAACTATTTAGATAAAGAAACGACCAAACAAACAAAGGCTCAATAACTAATATTTTGATTAATAAGAATACATATATATTTAAACAACCTAAACTAGCGCTGTTGGTTATTGTTAAGAGGCCTGTTTCCAGCATCTTTTACGCTTTCCAATAAGGACTGACTTGGATATTTAATATTATTCTGATGACGAGCGTATCCAAGGTACCAAAGTACACTGCAAACATGGGAGCAACAACCTAGGGTCCTTGCACCACTTTTACATGTACAATAATATCCTGAAATAAGGTCGCCTTCAGGAGCATTTTGGTTTAAATTGTATAAAATCCAAAGCTGATGCTTGATGGCATTCCTAAATCTAGACGCAATTCTACATCGAAAAAATCCTGGTTCAGAATTTCGTATATCGAGCTCAAATATATTTGCTCCCTCTAATTCAAAGCTATCCTGAATGTAGGAGGGAGCAAGGCCTATTTGATATACGCCCATGGTAATGCTTCGTAGGTTTTCCATGGTCATAATTGGAAAATCTGGAAGATGGTTTTCAAAGTAAAAAATCTACATCTACAAATCTCTGTGAGATTACACAATATATTGCTGAAGCTCTTGACAGGGGGTGCCAAGTTGATGTAATATATACAGATTTTGCTAAGGCTTTTTACAGAGTCTCTCATGGCATACTTCTTGAAAAACTGTATAATCAATTTGATTTTCATGAAAATTTAACCAAATTCTTTGCATCATACTTGGAGATGAGACCACAGCGGGTTGTTGTAAGAGGCCATAAGTCAAACTATTACTTTGCAACATCGGGTATTCCGCAGGGATCCAACCTTGGACCAATGCTTTTTCTTTTGTTCATCAATGATTTGGTTAATGAGGTAAAGGGTTCCAACACATTATTATTTGCTGACGATCTCAAACTTTATGCTAAAGGCAATAGTAACTCTGACTGTGAAAACATTCAACAAAACTTGCAAAAGATATATGCCTGGTCTATAAAAAACAGATTACATTTTAATGCCGACAAATGTTTTGTGCTTAGCTTCAATAGAAAGAAAACACAGGTTGAATATAATTATAAATTGGGAGGGGCACTATTGGCCAGGGTTGATGAAATGCGGGATCTTGGTGTGACTTTTGACTCACAGCTATCTTTCAGAGCACATATTAATAACATAACTAATAGAGCATCTAGAACCTATGGATTTATTATTCGAAATTGTAAGGCATTGAATGTAACTTGTGCTAGAACCTTGTATGTATCTTATGTTGGGAGCATTCTAGAATATTGCTCTGTAATATGGAGCCCTTGTTATCAAACTCATAAGTATTCTATAGAGAAGATTCAAAACAAATTTTTAAGATATTTATATTATAAGCAAACAGGTATATATGAAATGCACATACCTAAGTTAGAGATAATGAATTTGCACAACCTTCAAGGCTTAGAAAATAGGAGAAATATTCTTGCAATATTGTTTTTATATAAATTGTTGAATAATTTCATAAATGCTCCGGATTTGCTGTGCCAAATAAATTTGTATGCACCAAGGTATATAACTCGTAATCCGATGACTTTTTATATGGACAGTACTCATACCAATTATTATAAAAATTCACCACTTATTGTTATGTGCAAATTATATAATCAAATTCGATCCCATTGTGATTTGTGGAATGTGGAGTCAATAGGCAGTCTTAAGTTAATACTTTCTCAGATTTGGAGTTAGCTATTAAAAAGTATCTGTTAAATCTAAAATTACCAGGTGTATGTAATACCTAAGCATTGTATTATTCTTTCTCTTTAGAATAGTTTTGTGTGTCAGTTAAGTTTCACCTACTCTGTAAATGGATGTAAATCTGTTGAGTTTGTACTAAATAAATAAATAAATAAATAAAGGTTTTTTCTAGTCTCGCCTAATAAATTAAATCTTCTAACAGACTATAAGAGAATATCGAAAATGTCCAAAGTGGCGCAAGCAAAGGAGCAAACGCAAGGAAAGGAGCCCATCATAACTTTATAGCCAAATGAAATAACTTTCAGGCCGCAAAGTGGTAAGCAAGAAAATTGTAACTAACAATTCAAGAATTTCACAATCCCAAAAATTAAAATGTAATTTAGCAGCTATTTGATATCTTCTCTATATTATTATTAGCGATTATATTAAGTTTCAAATGTACGCCCGTTCAAGATCTTTCCATTTTCCAAGGCTGCGTGTCGCCTGTGTGCTTTGCCGACCACTTTTATACAACGAAAACATAAGACAATAGACAATTTAAAATAGGTGCCAAAAATATATGCCAAAAGCAAAAAGCGCCACAGAGGTAATTTGCCGAAGACGAAATAATTTAGTAGTGGTGCCAATTTACAAACATTTACAATTTGCCCATTTCTGAAGGATATGGATATTTTAAGGTCATTAGAGATTAAAGGGTAATGCAGTTGTAAATAGAAAGCTTTACTGTGCCCTCAAATAGAAGTCCGGTGCCGGTGGCCGGCTGGCAAGTAACCCTTGACTGATATTCAGTCAACGCCTACGCCCAACAGCCACATATTATGACCCAATCTATCCATAAATTTTCAGGCAAATGAGTTATTGGTGTATACAGGGTGTTCCTTAATGACATGATTATATTTAAGGGGGTGATTCTTGAACCCATTTTCAGAAAAAAAAAACTTTATATGAACATATATGTCCTAAACGTCTTAACTTTTGAGATACCGGGTGGTAAAGTTTTCAGAAAAAAATCTATTTTATATAAGAACTGTGATACTATTATAGCTATCTTTATGAAATTTGGTACACGTCTTCTATGGATCAAGATGCAAATTCTGATGTACCTTGCGTTCAATTTATCTTTATAACATTTTGATTCGCTGTAACTTTTTTGTTTTTAAAGATATCAATGTAAACAAAAAAACAAATTGTAGGGTTGGTAGCCAAGTTTTTTTCTAACTTACCTATAAAACAAAACACTATCAATTTTCTGACATATAAGCCTACTTTACATTATTTTAAATAGAATACCCTGTATATTACTACATTTTTGGACTCTCTAGAGAAATATAAACATTGTGTATAATATCCTATACCTATCTTTAGTTGTTTACGAAATATTGGCAGTTGAAAGTCGGGCATTTTGAGACTTTGACAGGCTCTAAAATCTAAACCGCATGAGATCAAAGAAAACGGTTTGCACATTTCTGTCTTAGGTTTATATAAGCTATCGAATGACATTAACTTTGAATTTAACCGGAGGTTTAAAAGTTCCGGTTAGTTTTATCCGCGGGTTAAAGTCGAAGTTACTATATTTCGATAGCTTATGAAAATCTAAGATAGGAATGTGCAAGCCGTTTTCATTGATCTCATGCGGTTTAAATTTTAGAGCCTGTCAAAGTGTCAAAATGTCCGACTTTCAACTGTCAATATTTCGTAAACAGCTAAAGATAGGTACAGGATATTATACACAAAATGTGTTAAGATTTCTCTAGAGAGTCCAAAAATGTAGTAACATACAGGGTATTCCATTTAAAAAAATATAAAGTAGGCTTATATGTCAGAAAATTGTTAGTGTTTTGTTTCATATGTAACTTAAAGAAAAACTTGACCATCAACCCTACATTTTGTTTTTTTTGTTTACCTTGATATCTTTAAAGATAAAAAGTTACAGCGAATTAAAATGTTATCAAGATAAATTAAGCGCACGGTACAAACATTGATACGACATTTCATTATTTCTACCAGTGGCGTACGTACGGGTTTTGAATTTATTATTTTACGCCACTGCTTTATCTAAAAGCAAAAATTATTTTTGAAATTCTCATTAATTTCTGAACAGATTTGATCTCTTGATTCTCTTTTGTCCGACGCATGGTTTTCGCTTAAAAAATAAAAATCGTTTTTACCCGCTCCCTTTGCACCCCCGGGTCGGAACGCCCCTGGTTCTCTTAAGATCATCCATCCATCTCATCGGTGTTCTGCGTCTAGGTCATTCAAAGTTATAACGTCTTCATTATAAAAGAGCTATGTGCCATTTATTAATACCTAGCACACGACCTTGTGACGTCACCGCGTATTCCTATTTTAGATTGGCAGCCCTTGGTCACATATGCTGTCACTTTTGTCTTGTTTCGTTATCAACTGTTTGTTTTTATGTTTATCACTAATACGTCAAGTACGTTGGTTTACGCTTAATGTATTCATATTTTTTTCTGTCATGGTCAGTGTTTGTGCCAAATTGGTTAATCGGCACAATAAATGTATAGAAGACTTTGATTCTTAAGCGGATCATAGACATCGTTATAGTAGTAAGTTTATTTTGCTGTGCTTTTCTTCCTAACATGATCTATTTGCCTAAGTAAATATGCATGAAGGATTTAGATGCAAAACTCACAATCTGTAATTTTCCAGACTTTTCATGACAATCTGCAGGCAGTTTAAATTTTAGGATTACTCCTCAGGATGCCTTGATTATAATTTCAACTTTTTTACTTTTAATAATATGTGAAAATAGTATATTAAGATACTAGTTTTAAAAGACCATATTTTATCGCACGAGCACGAAATTAGGAAACGACCCGCTTGCGGCGAGTTTCCTAACGTGCGAGTGCGCTAAACGTCTTTTAAAACGTGTATTTTATACTATTTTTTTGTATTTTGCACGTTTTTTAATGAAAAACATGAATTTACTCAAGTCGCTATCAAAAGTTGGACGGCCATCTTGTCACTTTTGACATCTGTATTATTAGGAATCCCATTCAAAACGGTGTCGAAATTTTTGCTAGTGAGCCTTGACATTGAACAATTTTGTTAATATCATAGCAACCAGTCAACAAAAGTAGTATCGAAAAGAGCTTCTTTTCGACACTACTTTGCGTATCGAAAAGACTTCTTTATGATACCAAAATAGAAAAAATACTTAAAAGTTGGCAAATTTTAATAGGAACTATTATGACCTTACCACTAAAACTATAAAAACACTTAAGAATATTATACTTATAAACCAAGGCATCACTAACCAAAATTAGTTTCAAGTGAACAACCAATTTTGATTGGTATTAGCCAATCGTAAGTGGTGTTTACCACAACATTCAACCGAGTTTGGGTATTACAGTGATTATTTTGACGTCATTGATCAGATGTTTAAACATCAAATTAATAACACAACATTTGCGATATTTATCATTCATTAAAGCACTTTTTGTTTTGCGGTTCTTATTGACAGATATTTGGATGTGAATATTTGAATATGTTGGTGATTTTCCTAATAGGATAAGAAATTCGATGATGGGCTCCACAATATTGGGAGCAAAAGAAGCTTTTCATCCAGGTCTAAACTAACATAATTCTTTGTTTCATATATTTAAGGGAGTCAGTCTAAATCAATTATTGATAATCTTTTTGAAAATATCATTTCTCGTTTTCATATAAACTCTCTATGGAAAGTGTTATTAATACATTTAAATACGAGTAACTATTTTAAAACAACTGTCGGTTAATTCTTCATTTAATAAATTTCAAGGCGGTTCCCAAATGACAAGTGGGAACGTGGAACCTGGCACGGTCCCAAAATGGGCGACACATTCGACTTACGAAAAAACTGTGATAAATAACATGGGATAGCCAAACGCTTGTCTCTTTGCTATAATAATTTATACAGTGTTAGAAAACCTACATAACGCTTAATTCGTACTTTATTTTGAATGCGTGAAGACCAGACAAATAGCTGCGTATGCTTGTATATCGAGAGTCGTATAAGAATAGATGGAAATATACTGCCTATTCTTGGAGAAGTGCGTTTACGGTTCTGTGAACTTATAATGGAGCATTTAATTTAAATATTGTTGATTTATGATACCGATTATTTGTCCTATGTAGAGACGCTTATAACATTTACTCTCCTAGTTTTCCAATTCAGTGATTTGTGTGAACTAATTCAAGCTCAGTAATCTTTGTGAGATTAAAAAATATCTATTAATGTGACTTGGGTTATATAGAGCCTATGTCATAGAAATATTTCAATTTAGGTAAAATAAGATATTCATTATAATATGAATGCAAATCCAAAAAAATGCGCACATGTTAAA
>MU182483.1:54370-71118 GCA_016904865.1 Pissodes strobi | reverse complement strand
GGTTTATTACGGATATCTCCGGAAGTAGTCGGAATTTTCTAAATTTCTCAACGGCATATCAATGACCCTTAATTTGCGCAACTTTGCCCCAATTTAAACTATGCTGTATCTCTTACCGTTTACGAGATCATAGTAGTGAGAAGCGAATTTGTTTCACCCTCTAGATGTATTCGGTATGTTCAAAGAGGTATTATTCAGAAATACATATTTATATGAATTTTAATTCTTCTTTGTCTTCAAATAAACGAAGCTTATTAGTATGTAAATTTTTCTTCATTTTTAAATGCAGTCTTTCAATTCATACAACATATTCTAATTAAATTTATTACTCGAATTAATCTCCTGCAGGCAATTAAGTTGTGTCAAATTGGATTATGCTATTAATTAAATTTAGCGACGAAAAAAGCATGAATTGTTTTAATGTCATTTTTATTAGCTCAATGTATGAAACTGCCAATAAATATTCCTGAAGATAATTACATTTCTTTCACTGATAGTTTCGATAAATAAAAAGGTTTAAATTGAAATTTGTATCAATCATTATGTTTATTAGGTTGAGGAGCTTAAATTACTGTTGTTTTTTTGGATATATTATCGTTACAGTTGTAAGAAAAAAATTGAGAACACAAAATGAAGCCCAAAATAAAATTTATGCAGACAAATCGTGATAACTAAACGAAACTCATCCAAAAATGAACTATTAGTAATTTGGGGATATAGTCATGCTAACAATCAGAACGGTGCAAATAATCAGTCTATGTAGCTGCTCAAAAATTATAGCAGTTAAGCAACTAGATAGTTAAGTTACTCAAATTAAAAGTAACTAAATTATTAGCTACTCGGCAACTTTAGATTTTAATTCGGAAGCTAATTTTAAGCTACTGTTACTGCTATACTTGGACAGTACTAAAGAATAATTGGTTTTTAGGTATTTATTGCCTCACGAGAAGTGCCTTGGTGAAGTGGGGCTGCAAATTGGTATCAAATTGGATTTTTTTTCGTTAAAATGTGTTTTATTCAAAAAATATTTGGCTTATTATAGTACTCTATGTGAAAAAATTATAGTTTCAAAATCGGGGAACTCACAGGACACTAGAATCTTGAGTTATCCCAGTAAGCCGGCATTAAACCCAGTTTTCTCATAACAAGGTCACGATTAATAATATTTATAAAAAATTATCTTCCGCGTTCCCGTCACGAGACATTTGTAAAGGACATGGTAAAAAATCCGACATTTGTTCTTACTATTATATAACTGAAGGCGATCTGTGCATCTATGGCTGTTCAAAATTAACTGGGTGTCGGTCGCGGGTCGTCTGGATATAAATATGGCCAAAGGCCTCCAGAATATCAAATTAGTTATTAAGTCCTCATACTTTTCTATATCTTCTCTATTCACAAATAGGGAAAATAAGTTTATAATGAAATGTTAATTATTATTTTAGAACATTATTTGGCATAGCTTATGCCGAAACCTATGAAATGATAACTTTGGGCAAGTACAATAGGAGAATAATGTGGGGAAGTATTATTCCACCCAAAGACGCTTTGAGGATTACATATGGAATACACCAAGTGAGTTAAACCAGTATTTATTCATGAGAAGAAAGTTTAACCTCTGAACCTATAGGATTTAATTTCGTCGAATGAATAAAGATTTAACTCACGTGATGTATAGAAAATTGTATCCCATTTTGACGGAAATTAAAAAAATAAACAAGTATAGAGAATCGAGATATGAAAAGAATTCCCTTAGTGAAAGCGCAATTGTTAAGGCCATTGTTAATGGTTTCTAGGGTATCACTAGCAATTTATTTTGTTTGCAAGTATCAATAGAAACAGAAAAATACATGAATAAAGTATATTGTAGCCTCTTTTTATATGAGCAGAGTAATTTAAAATTCTGAGTGAATTAAATAGTATATTATTTTATATGGAGGAAAAGTGATACTTTTCATGGCGCGCTCGTGTCTAACAGCCGAACGGAGTGAGGCTGGTAATAGAGAGCAAGCCATGAAAAGTAACTTTTCCTCCAAATAAAATATGCTGTTTTTTCTTCAAATGTCGACAAATTAATGCAAAAACATCTCTTTTTAATAGTAATAATAACAATTATTATTAAAGATAAGTGGGTTTGCAAGGCGGCTTAGACCAGTGTCGGTGAATAGGCACAGGTTGTTGCTATAGTAATGTAACATAAAGCTGTCAGTGGACACTGTCAATAATAATTATTTTTTTAAGATTGCGTCTCCGATTGCGTTTTAATTCCGTATTGATAAGCAGTTACTGAGTATTTTCGATTAAATAATAACCAATTTGTTCCTAAATTAGTGATTTTTAGAAATGCAGTCACAAATTGAGTGATAAATACAAATTGTAGTTTAATAAATCTTGAGTTGTTGACGCTTATTTTGTTGTCTGTTTGTATTGTATCTATGTTGCTATGACAACACTTTTACCTCCGCCGGCGGAAAAGTGAAAAGTAAAGCTCCGGCGGAGGAAAAACGAAACTTCACGGCCGCCTACACAGTCGAGTAATGACGGATTTACTGACGTTTGAAGAAAAAATATTTTAAGTCACTAAGTTAATAAACGTCTACGCTTTGTTGTAATGCGTTCAACTATGTAATTTTTAAACGTAAAAGAGGGATACAAGACATTTTTTATTGTTCTAAATATTATAAATAAAATGAAAATATCTGTGATATTAACCGTAATGGCTACCAGAGTATTGAAAAAAATTTCATATTTCCCTTGATTTTGCATACCCTTCAGTTTAGAACAACATTTTTTATAGTAAAATACTCTTAATAAAATAATTTTAGGTATAATATAATCTATTAAAATTAGACTACATGGTTCGCACTTGTAGGCATCACCAGATCTGAAGTCAATAATTCCTAAATAAGTACACGAGAAATTAAACATAAAGCAATAAATTTCAATTATGTAACTGAGAATAGCAAACAGTGATCACAACGATAAACTAAAATGTGCAATAATGAAAGAGACAACGTTGCACCTCAAAAAAGGGTAAACAAGTGTTTTTGTGTTTTCGAACCATCGCCGATGGGCAAAAACTTAGTCCAGATAATTCAGCCGTGGGTGTAGACAAATTAAAATAAAAACGTATGATTAGTTCAAGAGGCGCAATAATATTAAAGAAGGAAGGGTTTGATAGATGACGTAAATTAAGGTTATTAAAAAAATGGAATATTAATATTAAATATTGTTGAAAATAAAATAAGTCTCAAAATTAAACACTCCATTTTAAGATAAGACGGACATTTTTGACCTTTTTGTTTTTAATTTTCCAGTAAATTCAGTTTCTTGCCTTCTTGTAGTGTGTATATATTTTCCGAGATGGAAAATTGGCGTTTTGAAGACAATAAATGATTTCCAAAAACTGTTAAAAATATCTCAAACGTTCTCCAAGAAGTCAGCAAATTGTTACTGCTCAGTCGTATGCGAAGATGTTTTTATCATCTCACTCCTGTCAAGTCGCTTAATGTGATGGAAATGTAAAAGGACAAATGGCTTAGAAGATTTTCCCAGGGAGCCGTTATTGCTCTCCTACCTCACAAAAGCTAAGAGATGAGCTTTACATATAGAGTTCTAGAAATGTTTTTTCTGTGAAAATTAGTTTGGCTTTCAGAATATTGCATTACTTGGAAACTTTTCAATAAAATTTTAAAGAATTGGTCCTTATTCTCAATTAAAAGTTAAAAACCTAGTCGTTTTCATGTAATGCTAATGCTAGTCTTCATTTTTAATCGTTCTGTGGGCTCTAAAAATTGTATTGTCACTTACTTGCAGCATATTGTTTTATTGAAGTGGAATTTGTTTATGAATGGTAGGGTACGCTCATTTCATGCAAGTTGCTATGTTACGAAAACATGCCATGGTACGTAGACCAGTTAGTAGTAAGGATCGCTTGAATCGTGAGCGCTTAAAGGCAAAGTTCGTTACACGCATTACAGAAATAATCGTTCTGGGATATTTCAATGCCCATAACACCAACTGGCTCAAACATCACAACAAGACCGACAACCAGGTAGAGGAGCTGAAGCAGTTGCCATCAGCTGCGGGCTTACTCAACTTGTATACGAACCAACCCGGATCTCAGAGAGGGGCAAATTTGCCGCCCTCTTGAATCTGTCCTGGCATGACCACGTTGCTAACATCGCAAAATTAGCCTCGCAGAAGCTTGGTGCACTATTTCGCAGCAGAAAAACGGTATACACCATAGCAGCTACTCTTGCTCTACAAAGCGAAAATAAGACCGTGCTAAGAATATTGCTCACACATCTGGCACACCCTAAAGCTGATGTTTTACATATATTTTCATGGCATATGTTCCCAGGATCTGGCTTGCGTCATTCCGCTCCCAGCAACAGACAGTCACGACCGACGGCAAGAATGCACTCGTTCGTCGTACAACTGGACACACCTAGAAAGTCGCTTTACAAGGACTCCTTTGTCTGGCGCACTGCATCAATGTGGAACTCACTTCCAGGATATCTGTTCCCCCTAATTCCAACCTACAACTATGTCAACATCTTTGCTCACACACCGCTCGTCGAGTGCCATAGGATCTCCATTTAATGTGTGTGCCACTGCCATAAAAAAGGCAGAAGTTTCACTTCAGTAGCGTGTTATATGATTACACGTTAATCTCTTTATACGTTGGAGTGAAAATTATTTTGTTCGTGTAATTTTTGTTTGCTTTCAACTATTGTTTTTCCTTACATAGAACATTTTGTTTAATATTTATATGATTTTGATTTTGTACCTCCCTTTAAGTTTTATTTAATTCTTACTATGTTGGGGTTTGGAACCTTCGGCAAAATGCACGGAAACAGAGTTTTATCCACAATACCGAAACAGCATTTTTGCACTCGACGCACGTTTCGCTAACCATGTTAGCATCATCAGGAGATGATTAAAACTATGCTTAAAATCTACCTAACTCTATTTTATACTAACGGTTTGTTTAATCGAACGGAACCAAAAAGAACCAATCCTGGAATCCTACTAGTAACGCTCGATCAACTAGTGTAATGGACTATACGGAATAGGCCCTTTATCTCTATTTAAACTATTCTTATATTTAATAATTTCCATACTTTCGTATGCGTAAATAATCTATCAGATATATTATGAATTAATTTTAAATTCTTAATTGCTATTCTATGATTATTATCAAAATCATGCTCGGCAACAATTGATTTTTCTGTTCTACCATCCTTTAATTGAGCTATGTGTTCTTTGAATCTCGTTTGGACATATATTCAAGTTTGCCCAACATATTTTTGATTACAGTCCATACATCCATTTTCATAAATTTAATTTTTTTTCAATATATCAATTTTGTCCTTTGGATCACCCAATAATTTCTTATTATTAAACTGAGTTTGGTATACTAATTTTAAACCTAGTTCCATACAAATTTTTTGGAGTATACTGAGGATTACATGGTATCGAGACATATTTTGTATTTTCATCCTCACTAACGAAAGTAGTGAAATCACGAATAGTCTTTTTAACCAAAATGCCTAATAATTAGTCTATTTATTAAGTTATTTGAAACCATTAACTTTCGCTATATTCTTAATTGTCTCCTTTTCATTATTAAATCTTTCTATGTTGAGAGGAAAATTAACCATACGGTGTACTAAAAAATGAAAACTGGCCATTTTATGTTGGTCGCAATGGAAGGAGTCATTAGGAATATATCGGTTAGTGGCAGTACTTTTTCTATAGAGATCAAAAGCTAGTGTGTTATTATCGTTCCTAATCTCTACAGGATCGAAAAAAGGTAGTTGGCCATTGTTCTCGACTTCATCACTAAATTTAATGGTGGGGAAACAGTTGTTTAGTAGTGTTACAAAACCTTCAATATTGGCAGTTTTTGTATCGAAAATCGCGAATTGTTATCAACATACCTGTACCAAACCCTTGGAAAATATTCGAACTCCTGACTGATTTCATTTTCAAATTTACTTATGACGAGATTAGCGGCGTTAAACAGTTGCCAATTGCCGTGCCTTCAAGTTGTTGATAATACTTTTTTTATATTGAAAATAATTTTGATTCGTGCAAAGTTTGGTTAAAGTTAAATATTCTTGTTTGATTTTGTTATCAAATCTATTCATCTCAAGTAATTCATAAAGGTATTGCAAGTTCTGTGGGATTGGTGCACTAAGGAACAATGAGCTAACATCAAACGAGATCTAAATTTCACTTTCCTTAAGGTTCGTACCTTTAATTTTGTTTATGAAATCTAAGGAATCTAGTACTCCTGAATTCTGTCATTTTATAGGTAAATTCTGAAACTGGTATGCTAGCCACAAAGGTAATAAGGTTGTCATATTAGACAAACGCGAATATTTTCAGAGTTGACGATTTAATCGAATCCGGGCCCTATAACAAAATCTGCAGGAACCCATTACCTAAGATGGTAACACAAGTTAAAAACTTACTTTGAAGAAATGTAGCAACCATATTTCTCATCAAATTAAATACAAATGATCTGTGAGCAATCCTACTATGCCGATAATATATTGTCTTACGAACATTCATAAGCCTGGGAAGGCAATGCGTCTCATAATCTCGGCAATGGGATCGACAACTTAAAATATATCCAAGTGGCTAGCAAACCAGTTTGAGAATTTACCTATAAAATAGCAAAATTCAGGAGTACAAAATTCCTTAGATTTCGTAAACAAAATTAAGATTTAATAATGAAAAGGAGTTAGTTAAAAATATAGCGAAAGTTAATGCTTTCAATACTAACTTAATAAATATAGACTAATTATAGGCATGTGTTTAGAAAGACGAATCGTGATTCCACTTCTTTCGTTAGTCAGGATGAAAATATTAAATATGTCTCGATACCATATAATCCTCAGTATACTACAGGCCCCAAAAAGTTGTTAAAAGTGTTTAAAATTAGTATACCAAACTCAGCTTATTAATATGTAAATTATTGGGTGATCCAAAGGACAAAATTGATATATTGGAAAAAAGTGCAATTTATGAAATTGGATTTGTGGATTGTAATCAAAAAATATTGTGCAAACAAGAAGATCTATACAAACGAGATTCAAAGAACACATAGCTCATTTAAAGAATGGTAGAACAGAAAAATCAAGTATTGCCGAGCATGCTTTTGATAATAATCATAGAATAGCAATTAAGAATTTAAAACTAATTCATAATATATCTGATTAGATTATTAGACGCATACCAAAGTATGGAAATTATTAAATATAAGAATGGTTTAAATAGAGATAGAGGGCCTATTCCGAGTAGTATATTGTATTGGTTGATCAAACGCAACTAGTGGGATTCCAGGATTTTTTATTTTGGTTCCGTTTGATTATGCAAACAGTTAGTATAAAATAAAGTTAGGTAGTTTTTAAGTTTAGCTGTAGTAATCTCCTGATGTTGCTAAAATGGCAAGCGAAGCGGGCGTCGAGTGCAAAAATGCCGTTTCGGTATTGTGGATAAAACTCTGTTTTCGGTCATTTAGCTTTTGACAACGGAAGAAAAAAATTGTCCTTAGCAAACCTTGCAAACGTTTCCTTCCAAAAAATTTCCGAAAAATTAATAAAAAAAGATATATTTACTGCAAATTATAAAGAAATTTGTATTTCTTGTTCTAATCTATACACACAACAAAAGACTCTGTTTAAATAAACTTAGACAGAAAGCAATACTTTCACCAAATAATTGAAACAAATAGAACATTTCTTTACTTCCAAGGCCATATTTAAAATTTAAACCTAGGGATTATGATTATTAGTTGTCGTACTATGCAGTCGGCTACAGTTGCAGTTCATCCACCATAATCGCAGGAGAAAATTATTTTCAACTAGTTCTGACGACTCACAATGAAATAAATAAATAATATTTATTTCCAAATAATGTGGATATTATGCCAAACCAAGGCTTAAATGACAGAAGAGGCAAGTATTATTATGAACGTTTTTAATTTTTCATCCGGTTTTTGCTGGTTTCTTCTTAGGCAAACGGGTCTTCTACCAAGTCTGCCTAGTTGCTTAAGAAAACTCGGACTATATTGCATGTCTTCAGTATCATCGCTTTCTTTATGTTGATATTGATGTTATGGGTTTACCAATTCCGAATTCCATTTCAGTGTCTGCTCTTGCTTCCTCTATTATTTTTAGTAGTCCTCTCATTCGTGTCTGTGTTGGTGTATTTGTTTTGATATCGAGAAGGTGGATAATTTTCTGTTCTACTTTGTTCTGATTTATTTAATCTGAAAACCTTATTTTGTGTAACTTAATGTATCAGAGAGTGGGCCCAGGCAGTGGCAGAAGCAGAACTATTATGCGATTAGTGAGTTTCCATAGAAGATTGCTTTTATAATTTATACGGCGTTCGTTTTTATCTCTTATTTTCTTGTTATTAAAAGCATGTTTGTTCTTCAGGTATTAATGATGGCCAACAAAAAATATCTTATAATTAGGTATATTTTGTAAATTTGTAGAATTTTCATTAGCCATGAATGTGGCACCGAGCCAAAAGTCTTCTTGTAAACTACTTAACATATACCTAGGTTCTTTTGTTGTTTTTTCGTTTGCTTGATTATCACAGATTCTATTATTAATTGATCCTTACAATCCAGCAAGAGGAATCTCCTGCTGCCCTTTCACTCTTTCCAAATTACATTGTACTGGTGTTGATCTATTTTCTTGCGTATCGCTGATATTATTTATACGGTATAATGTATAAAGTTATTGGTCGACAATTAGCAGGATGATCTGTATCGTTGTTTTTCGATGTTATATATGATTTCCCTATTATTAGAATTTGTATAATATTTGTGAGTCTTTCATTACTATATTTATTGAAATGAATAGTCGATTATTCGATATGTCGATGTTCGCTATTTATAAAAAAAAATTTGTGTTTGGTCTGTTTTTAGGCATAATGGTAACCAGTTATTCTGTTATTATCTTATACTACCTTTACTCTCGTGTCTCTTTTTTTTTATTTTCTTCTTCGTTAATCTATGGTGCTGTGCGATTTTGTTGCATGAGTTCTGACCATATAATGCGCTTCGCTCCTCGGAATTTAAAATCGTCGCTCAGACAATAATAGCATCTGTCTAAACTTTGGTTTATTTTTTATCATTCTGAAAGTGATGCCGAGTCTGAATTTGAGTCTAATTATCCTTAGATCAGGCAAACTGCGGTAGAAACCTTAATCTATATAATCGGCAGTTTTTGTAAAGTGTTGCAAAATATAGCAAATGCAGCAACGTTATAGGTAGGTCACAACTCACACGCCTCCAGATGTGTGAGATGTTCTATAACTGCTATTGTTGGCTCCGCTTGCTCGTCCCGTAATCTCACTTGTTTGTAATAACATCCTTATTGCCTTTGTTATGTCATGTATTATTACTTCTGCTAGGTAAATTTTTATTTATGTAATAAAAAACATACCTCCTAAATGCTGATCACGTCAAAAAATGGAGCAGAATCTCGTACGTGCCACCTGAAAAAAAAATACAACTGTTGTATATTTATATAAAAAGAACCATTAGATGAAAAATAAATAAATAATAGAATATTTTTTAAATTCTTTGGTAAATAAATAAAAGATATTTTCAATAATTTTTCAGAGAACCATAAAATGCCCGATCAGCTTGAGCGTCCAATATAAAATCAGTACTCTTATGAGGTAATAAAATTATCTATGTGGAGAGAATTGACCTTAGAAACTTCCAGCTCAAATACATTAGTTTATTATAGTAACTTTATTATTGTTTTACATAAGACAATACATATTATTCTATCAAGACTAAATTAAAAAATGCTGATTTGCCTTGAAATGTGATTGAAGGAAATCATAGTTGAAATTTCAATTTCAAATAATAAGTAATTTGTAACGGAATATTGCCGGTGCCAGATATTTGGCCGCCTGTAGCAAAGTCACCAAATGGCCGCCTCCCCTCAAGGTAATTACTGGCGAATTTAAGCCGGAGGCAATAGTTCTCAAAGAGAGAATTTCGTATTTTAATTCGATGCCAAATATATTTTTCTCTTCACCGTCAGTGAGGTAGATTTCCAAAGCCATGCAATGTTTCAGGAGATCTTCTTTCGAAACGTTTTCAAGAAGAGATATATCGTATAGGAAAGAAAACTGATCTAAATAGATTTCCAAACGATCAAACCTCCTTTCAATTGTTTTAATGGTTATGTCCAACACAACAAATAATAATTCGATTTTAAATTTTGATTTTGAATCTGCGATAGGCTCATCTGCACACTCGTAAGTAAATTGCCTTTTTCTTGTTGGCGCTCGTACCTCCTGGGTGAAAATCGACGGAATTTCCAGCTCCTCACCAAGAGGAGTAGCATCAACCAAGAAACTTTCGAAAACCTCGTCAGTTCTAAGTCGCTTGAAGTGATTCAGCAACTCTACGAGGGTCTTGCCTGAATCCGACAAATGTATTGCCGAATCTTGTAACATTTTGCTAACTGTATTTACGTTATTTAGGATATCTTACTATATAATGGCATACGCAAAAACTAAAAGATTTAATTTTATTTGCCCTGGGGGCCCTTCATGCAACGTTTCACAGCCAGCAAGTATACCGAACCAATTTAGAATTAATTTCTGCAAAATAAGATGCCTTCAAACAGTAATTCTGTACACCAACATATACAAACAAATAGACCACACATACTGGCCCTTACAGAAACACAAGTATGTTCTACAACAACGACAGTAAACTACCTCTACTCCCGATTTAGACATAAGTTCAGAATATGCCTTTTTGTTCGAAACGACCTTTCGTGTGACCGCGAGGAAACACTCGAACCGAATAACCTAGACGTCATATGGCTCAAGTTCACTGCCAACGGATTAACCAAGTTCATATGGTGTCTCTAACGCCCTTCAAGCGATAGAGCCTACCAAAGCTTTTTTACAATACTAGCTATCGCATTTGATTCAATACAGGTCGACCATCAAAATTCAGAAATAATCGTTCTGGGAAATTTCAATACCCATAACACCAACTGGCTCAAACATCACAACAAGACCGACAACGAAAGTAGAGAAGCTGAAGCATTTGCCATCATCTGCGGGCCTACTCAACTTGTAGACGAACCAACTCGGATCTCAGAGAGGGGCGAATTTGCCGCCCTCCTGGATATTTTTCTAACCACAAATTCTGATCAGTACACAATTACAGTTGGTCCGCCATTAGGTACTTCCGACCACAAACCTATTACAACGGTTTGCGACCTGCCCCTTCTACAGAAGGATCAACTATTGCCTCGTAAAATCTGGCATTACAATTCTGCAAACTGGGCGGATCTAAGAAAGTTCTACCTAGACTTTCCTTGGCTCGATGTCTGCTTTAGTACTGACGACCCGTCGGCGTCGGTCTGTTGCGGAGAGATCACGCAAGTAATCGCCTGGGAAATTTCAATACCCAATAACCAATGTTGGAAGTATGATTCTAATGGAAGCATGCTTCCAAAATTGGGTATTGGGTATTGAAATTAGTTACCGCCTAAAGGAAAGCCCTGATTCGACAGAAGATGCGAAAGTGCTGGAGGTAGGAAACAGCAAGCGTACAAGTACTGGCAGCAAAATCAGACCCTGAAAGTCGCAATTATTTTGCCGAAGCGAGAAACGAATGCAAACGTGTGATTGACGAAACTAAGAACAACACAATCAAAGGACCAGGGATAAACTTTTACAATGCCTCAATGGCTCCAGGAGTTTCTGGTCGGTAGCAAAGGCAGTAAGTAATAACTTTACCAAAGCGTCTCTCCCACCTTTGACGGACGAACGCGGCATCACGGCGACTACAGCTAAGGAAAAAGCAAACATGCTCACCTAAATGTTTTCATCGCACTCTACCTTAAACGTCCCCCAAGGCAAGGATCGCCCCATCATATCCAACATCAACATTACCATTGCAGAAGTTAGGTTTCAGCACCGTGATATTCGTGAAATCCTCAAAAAGCTAAATACGCAAAAGGCATCAGGACCGGATGAAATACCGGCCATCGTGTTAAAGAACTGCGCCAACGAACTAACGCCCATTCTTTCTAGACTTTTTTCTCTGTCTTACCGAAAAGGGGTATACCCATCTTCTTGGAAAGTCATTCGAGTGCAACCTGTACCAGAAAAAAAGGCAAACAATCCACGCCTTCAAACTATCGTCCAATTGCCTTGCTTCCAATAATCTCTAAAGCCATGGAACGTGTAGTCAATCAGCACCTGCTCAAGTACCTCGAGACCAACAGATTAATTAACGATAACCAATAAGGCTCCCGCAAACAGAGATCGACAGGAGGTTGGATTATATCACACATATATGGAGTAGAGCAATTGAGAACTACGGAGAATCTCGAGCGATTGCGATAGATATTTCGAAGGCATTCGACAGAGTTTGGTATGATTTGATGGTTTGGCTCAACAAACTGCCGTCTTTCGGACTGCCAGCGTCTCTCTGCGGCTGGCCTGCCAGTTTCCTTAAGAACCGATCTTTGCACGTTGAAATTGATGGACACATTCACCATTCACCATAAATGCAGGAGTGCCTCAGAGTGTAATACTTTTACTAACCCTGTTTCTCATCTATTTTAATGACCTTCTAACAGCTAACAGTCATGTTTACAGTTTTGCAGATTACAGTACCCTTTTCTCCCAATTTAGAGCAGAAAACCCTTTACTAGCGACTGAGACTTAACACTGCAGACAGAAGCAGATTACAACAATTAATCAAAATCTAGAGAAAGTTCAAACTTAGGGCGACAGGGATTTGGTCTAATTTAATGCTGCAAAAACTCAAGCAGCCACGTTTACCAAGAATGCCAATGGGTACGTCGTGCCCTGACATCATTATGACAGGATCGACCATTCCTTCACCCTCGTCAATTGGACTACTGAGTGTCTCGGTCAACAGCAATATGTCCTGGCATGACCACGTTGCTAACATCGCAAAGTCAGTCTCGCAGTGGTGCGCTATTTCGTAACAAAAAACTGTATACACTGCAGCAGCTACTCTTGCTCTGCAAAGCGGAAATAAGACCATGCTTAGAGTATTGCTCACACATCTGGGGTGCCGCACCTAAGGGCACCCTAAAGCTGTTGGATTCCATTCAGAAGAGAGCTGTGTATCTTGTCGGCGTCCCGGAGTTGACCCGGGATCTGGATAGTCTGGAACACCGCAGACATGTGGCCGAGATCTCCCTGTTTTATAGATATTTTCACGGCAGATGTTCCCATAAAAAAAATAATAATATATTGTATTCAAATGTGAAAAATAGAGAGCCATAAATCCAAAATCGGCCGCTCCTCAAAAACGGCCGCCTGTGGCGAAGGCACCGCCACCTCATGCCTGGCACCGGCCCAGAATGGTATTGCAGTTTGTCTCAAGTAATTATTAAATTGCAACTGAATTACTATAATATCAAATGTAATTATTGCTTTCTAAAATAATGTTATGCCCTAAAAACATTTTCATTATACGTATATTTTTGCATCAAAACTCCGGAACATACACCAACGGATTCACTAGCTTTAAACCTATGGGACTAAGTTAAACCCCTAGGTTTAAGCTTACCCGTAAAATAGCTTTTAACTTTAAAGATCCACTAGTAACGGATAATCCTAAATCACTACCTTGTTTCGCTCATTGTATTATTGTTGTTAATAAACTGCATTTTTTAAGCCATCTTTGGAGCAAATGTCAACTTGTGACCCGTCATTAAAAAAAGAATTTTATACGGAAATATATACTCGGCGATATATAGTATGAAAAAGTTAGGGGCATTTTCGTTTAAACCGGATGTGCTTCCGGGCTCGGATATTTCCAAAATAATACAATATTGCACTTAATAATTAATATCTCAAGTATCAAATTTCTGTTGTAATTAACGACAAAGTAACAGGAAGTTACGTTAATACTGGGTCACCCAGTATGCTTATATTTACCTTGGATTTAAAATATAAACCTTGGTCTAACGTTAGTGAGTCCGAAGGTATAAGTTTGATACAATAGTAATTTTAGAGAAGTGAATACGTTTAGCAGTGTTTTAAGGTATTTTTTGAATATCTTTGGAGGTAAACTGCATGTGTCATGCATGTTATATAACTGTGCTTGTTATAGCTTCCAACATCACAATAAAAGCAAGTAGCATCCTGTTTACGTTGCACTCTGAAAAATTGAAAATTCTTTAACTTAACCATCAACGGCTAACGTCAAACTCTCCATGCCATCCAAAAATACAGCTTGTATTGTGCAGAACATAATCTAAATTGGGAGAACCTCAACCATCAACATTTGACAAAAAAATGAAGTAACAAAATAAATAACAAATCTGAAATAGTGAGCATAATAAAACATATTTTATGTGATATGACAGTCTTAAATAGTGACTGAAACTGCAGTGTCGCTTATCTAACATCTTATAAACAGCAACGTTTTCAATTAATAACGCGAGCTTAAGACGCCAAAGAACCAATGTGCTTGAAAAATAAAATGTTTTCATTAAACGACTTCAGGCATTTTCGGATTCATCCTTCATTTATTTATCTCTCCGAAGTCTTCTTATCTCCGGCGCCACAAAGTTTCTCTCTTGATGAAGAAATGGGGACCCTCAAGCTGTCATTTTCTCCTTTCGAAAGCCCTTATCTAAAGATCCATGGATTGGGATGTTTTTCAAAAGATTTATTTTCGCTTTTAATTCAAGGGTTTTATATCAGTTGTGGTTAATTTATATCTGCAGAGTGTAACAGAAACAAAAGGATCCCGTAATAGGTATCTACTAACATGAATTTGAAAACTGCTGGAAATTTATTTTTTGTATCATTACATATCAGTAGCCACCTTTTTAATTTCATGACAAATGCTGACGTATTTACTAAGATTATTGATTTCCATTGACCTAGCGATGCAGTAATGAACCAAACTCATTAATCAATACTGCTTGAAAATCATAGCAGATCGAGACGAGACAAAATCGCCGTTGCCCCGGGCGACCATGTGCACTTTTGACAGAGTACAAATAATATCGAGTGGACCCACTCAGCAAAAATCGTTTGATGTTTTTGCATCAAACGCAAAAGCCGCAGCACGGTAAAAAATACTCTACTTGCTGCTGAACCTACCGTATACTTATTTATACCGTGCTATTGATGTCCGTGTCACAAAAAGATGCGATGAATTAGCTCTAGAGAGTTTGCAACAGAAAAAGTCAACGGATGAAATGAAGATTTTAAAAATTTTATGGCACAGTTTTGCCCACAATACCGAAACAGAATTTTTGAGTGCCAAAATTCTGTTTCGGTGCAAAAATTCTGCTGTGTTGTAGTAATCCTATGGCTGTTTATAAGATATAATATGGGGGTTGTTCATAGAATATAATATGGGGAAAGAGGAAAGAAGAAGCGGATGTAAATCTTTCAAACCAATTGGTAAGTTATTCTTAACCATCAAGAAAAATAATCAGGTGATGCTACAAAGCAGTTTTCAAAACATTGCTTAACACAGCTTTAGTAAATTCTTCTAAATTTAATAAGATTTTCCAAAAACAAAACCTCACAAGGACTGAGAGAAAAGATTATTTTAACAATGATATAAAAATATACGTCAAATGACTAAGTATGGGAATGAACGTCACATAACAGAGAAAAAGAGAAGTGGTTGACATAACAATTGTTCTGAATTATGAAGCTCTAACGAATAAATCCGGAAGAGCTGTTTCCCAAAAGCAATTTCAAAAGTGTTCTATAAATTAAATATGGTGCATTATGCCTACCTTTATTTGCCAATTTCTATCAGTGTATATATCTTAATGATCTATTTTTCATATTTTGTAGAACTTAAGTTTAAATTTCACTTTAAAATGGTGATTTATTATTATTTATACTTATTTAAGACGGTTATACTGGTTGCATTGATATCACCTATTTTCAACAATCTGCTACAAGACTAAAAAACTATTTATTGAAAAAAAATATGATAAATAACAAAATTAATATGTGCCATTTATGTTTTAAAAATAAAATCCTTTAAATGACTTCCTTGAGTCTCTATACATTTGCGTAATCTGTATCTAAAATTTTGCATAACTCGTTCCAACATTTCTGCTCCAATATTATTTATTTCTTCCGTAATACGAATTTTAAGTTCTTGGATGGTATTGGGACGCCTCATAAACATTTTGCTTCAGATATCCCCAGAAGAAAAAATCAGGAGCCGTCAAATCGGGGGAATTAGCTGGCCATGTCATGTCACCAAATTTTGATATCAAGCGACCAGAAACATTTCTTGCAACAAAATTCGAGTTTGCCGTGTTGTATGTACCGTGGCTCCATCTTGTTGGAACCAAATATGATTTTGTATCAGTCTTCGCAATTCGGGCCGTAAAAATGTCTGTAACATGTTATGTAACGTTCGGAGTTTATTGTGACAGTTTCGTTATTCTCTTCAAAAAAGTATGGCCCTATGATACCAAACATTGAAACACCAAACCATACGGTGACTTTTTCATCATGGAGGGGTTTTTCATGAAGATGTTGTGGATTTACATCGGTCCAGTATCGATATATTTGCTTATTCACATATCCGCTTAAGTGGAAGTTCTTGATGATGTCGTCGGACATCATCAAGAAGTTTAATTGGTTTTCATCATTTGGTGGCCGACGGGCCACGCGGACGACTTCGCGGACGAAATCCGTCACGCGGATGG
>MU182483.1:34658-53369 GCA_016904865.1 Pissodes strobi | reverse complement strand
GTATGACATAAAAGATATTTACGAGGCTACTGGGCGCCATAAAATTATGTAACGTTGGTGGTTTTAACGATCCATAACCCTACTAGGCAAACCTTAACTTACATGTAATTTGGGCCTAGGCACGGCAGCTCTTATGTAGCTATGACATAAAGTTCAGGGGAGTCGTTCGAGAATAATATTGCAGTTGTTTAGACGAATCTGATGCTGACAGTACAGCCTGGAATCAGCAGCAGCTCTCAACTTTAAAATATAAATTCGCACAAGCAATTATGAACTTATTTAGGCGCCATCCGCAGCAAATTAAAAAGAAACCGAACACTATTCTGAAGTTGAGATAAGCTCTGCGGAAAGCTCTTACTGCTGGTCTCCTTAGGGATATGTCAAAATAAAAGAGATTTAAATACACTATTTACCGTCTATGAACTCTTATTACTGTATAAAATTCACCTCCATATGTTTAGAGTACAGGGTGTCCCATTTTCGATAATATTACGGGGTATCTCACTTACGAGTAAAGATAGAGAGTTGCGGCTTTGGCAATACTTTGCTACTTTTTTGTGAAAAGAACGATGGTGTAAACAAAATTTTCATAGCCCGCTTCGTTTCTGAGATACAGGGCGAAATTGAAAGTAATGCATTTTGAGACCCCCTCGTATCTCCGTTATCATTTAACATATCGCAAAGCCAAAAACTAGCTCTTATACACTTTATTACGTAGAATCCAGTGGAGTAGTCAGGTTTTTGCTGTGAGCTGTAATTTTTTAGCTATAAATCAAAATTGCATTTTTTAAATTGTAGTAGTATTATACTTTTCTTTCGTTTGAATGGAAATTTTATAAGCTTTACAGAAATATATAATACATGATATGTATTTTAAACAATAAGCCTAAAATTCATAATTTCACAAAATGTATCTATACGACACTTTTGATGAGTATAGTATAAGCATTATCTTTTAAACAGCGGTATAAGTATTAGTCGGCAGAGATTATTAAAGCAATGGAATGATCATTTTTTTATTGGCAAGACTTGTCACTGACAAAATTTATATTTTTTGTGTAATATTGTATTTTTTACGATTACTGAAAAAGAAAATTATCAATATTTTGAAAAATGTGACATGTTAGTCTGCTTTATACAGAGCAATGAAAACTCCCGTGAAGCTTCTTAGCTATATTTCAATAAGTTTGTTTGAATATTTATTTATCTTTTAAATTATTTGGATTTATTTTTTATTTAAGTATCATTATAATTTATAGATATCCCGAAAGATGACAACCTGATCATTTCATGTTTTCCGGAATAATGAGAACATGGAACGTTTATCCGGGCCCTACCAAAAACACATAATAAGGAAAATCGCGGTAAGAACGGAGGCAACGTTCCTTGTTCTACCAATTTTTTCTTTATTTCGGAAAACATTAAAAGATCAGCTTGCCTTTTTTCGGGATATCTATAAATTAAAATGATATTTAAAAAAATATACCCAAATAAGTCAAAAGGTAAGTAAATATTCAAACAAACTTATTGAAATATAGCTGAGAAGCTTCACGGGAGTTTTCATTGCTCTGTATAAAGCAGACTAACATGTCACATTTTTCAAAATATTGATAATTTACATTTTCAGGCATCGTAAAAAATACAATAATACACAGAAAATATAAATTTTGCCACTGACAGGTCTTGCCAATAAAAAATTACCATTCCATTGTTCTAATAATCTCTGCCTACTAATACTTATACCGTTGTTTAAAAGGCAATTATACTATATACTAAATGAAACACTCTTTGTATTCCATGCATAAAATTTTAATCCAAAAGGACCTCTAAACTAGCGTAACAGAGCGCTTTCGACCGGAGCCATCGTCAGTGTTACTTGTCAGTGGAACAAAAAAGACAAGTAACACTGATGATGGCTCCGGCCGAAAGCGCTCTCTTACGCTAGTTTAGAGGTCCTTTTGGATTAAAATGTTATGCATGGAATGCAAAGAGTGTTTCATTTAGTATATTTCGTACATGCACACAGCCTTCACTCTTCATTTAATTATACTATACTCATCGAGAGTGTCGTATAGAGACACATTTTGTGAAATTATGAAATTTAGGCTTATTATTTAAAATACATATCATGTATTATATATTTTTATAAAGCTTATAAAATTTCCAATCAAACGAAAAAAAATATACAGGGTGTTAAAAAATACAAGAGCGTCGTATAGAGACACATTTTGTTAAATTATGAATTTTAGGCTTATTATTTAACACACATATAATGTATTATATATTTTTATAAAGCTTATAAAATTTCCAATCATATGAAAGGAAAATAAACATGGTGTTCCATTAAAAAAAATACAAGTTTCATTTATAGCTAAAAATTGACAGCTCACAGCAAAAATCTGATCACGCCACTGGATTTTACGTAAAGAACTGTATAAGAGTAATTTTTTTAGCTATGCTATATACTAAAGGATAACGGAAATACCAGGGGGGTCCTAAAATGCAATATTTTAAATTTCGACCTGTATCTCAGAAACGAAGCGGGCTATCAAAATTTTGCCTATACCATCATTCTTTTCACAAAAAAGTAGCATAATATTGCGAAAACCGCAACTCTCTATCTTCACTCGTAAGTGAGATACCCCGTAATATCATCGAAAATGGTACACCCTGTACATTTATTTGTTGTACTGATAATTCGTAGGATGCTTGTGTCCATTAATGTTTATAGTATTGTTATGTTATTATTTAATTAGGTGTGTGATAATGTCCCCATTAGGATTAACATCAAATTTGGTATATATACCATTTAAACCTTGAAAGTAAAAAATATGTTTTTATTTATACCCTAAAAATCACATCACGTTTTCTTCCAGTGCCTGAAGAAGTAGTAATAAATCTGCGAAACATTGCACTCGAATATATGAGTGTTTTACTACCCTCCTACAATCCACGAATTAAATTCTTGATCTTTACAATATTCACCACTGTCAATAATTTGAATAGGCCACATTTAATTTTGATTCCAAAAAGTGACACAAAATTTTAGAAAATTGCAAAATCATCGAAAATTCAGCATATACTATTCCTGCCTAAAATTATTACATTAGTTGGGCGTGTTAAAGTTTCTATCATCAACTATAAAATCTTCAAAGAAATTTCTCACAATAAGATCGTTTTGATAATTGATTTTTAAACCGCTAACTAGCTAAATTTTCTTAGTTGGCGTATTGCTAACAAACACCATACTTTTAAATTCTCAAACACTAATTAAAAATATATTTTACTGATTGCAGAAGCCATAAAAGGAATTTAATAATTACCTATGAAGAAGAAAAGCTTAAATTTTCTAGTGAAGTGTTCTAGTACGTGGAACCGCAATTTTCAAATAAAGCCGTTTAATTTCAAAAAGATATGTAAAAACTTATTTTACAGTGTGTAATAACTCAAGTTTATCACGACTACTTAAAACAGTTAGAGGGAATTTTAGCAAATATAATTAGAAGGCCAAAGACCCTCGATAGTCGTCCGTTATTCGATCCACCATTTCCATAAATATCCAATAACTTTCCTCATGTATAATAATTTTATTCGTAGAAAAATTCATCTCGAAACAAATCGCTTTTGACATCCGGAAAAAACTTTCCACTATTTCCATGTTGGTTGGGAAATTTATTTTTGAACTTACAAAAACAAATGGCTCGTGCAGAATAATGCGCCCTGACGGTTTATAAAATTACTGGCGCCATATTTTAGCCTTTTCGGACGATAAATAACGACAAACACGTATGTGAGTTGCACTCGAAATGGAGAGGTGATCAATCTTTCGATGGTCATCGATCACGCTATTTTAGAAGTAACACAAATAGCCTGTCGTGGAATTCCGGAGTGCGTTATTGGACATTTGAATACCGATTATTCCGATCGAATTGAAATAGCGGAAGTAGCATCACTTCGCAAGTGATGGGTCCATTCTTAACCGATATCGAGCCTTTTTCAAACGTATTTTAGTTAATTACATCCAGTCGAACTGTAGAAATGGCGAATGTGGGAAAAAATCAATCAATATTTTTTAATTAATGTCTAAAAGTGATGGAAATACTAGCGATGTATCCGATTTTCTGGGATCTATTCTAAATCGTTTGCAGACTCAAATTTGTTATCAAGAGGGAACCCTTTATTGCTTATGTTCGATATGGTCGTCTGAAATTCCCTAAAATTGGTGTATAAAAAACCCCCAACGTTTTAAATAGCAAGAGAGCCAATTTATCGTTCACTGTAAACATGTAAGAAGAGTTGAGGTCATTTAGTACCTCGTATCAAAGAAAATTCTACTACGATTAGAATTTTCTTTTCTCGTATGTCATTTTATTGACAACTAAAAACGTCCGTTTCTTTTGTATGCATTTATTTAAATTATTTTTTACGCCACTGTAGATTGCGTTGCAATAATTGTCTTTTTCTCAGAAAATAATAAATGTTATAACAATTCATCCGATGTATTTTCTGAAGTTTATGGAAATAGTTCAGGATAATGTAAATACGATTGCAATATTGTCCTGTAAATATAAATTAGCGAATTAAAGCAATATTTTCTTATTTAAATTTAAATTTGTTCAACTCAAGTACGTGACTTAGCAATAAATAATTTATAAAATTAATATTTCTAAAATGAAACATATCTACTACCGAAAAAAATATAAAAAATATAAATATTCGTAAATTACTTTACGCACTGTTGTGTAAAGTAAAAGCTATTAAAAATATGTTAATTATTGTTTCGAATGGCTAGTTCTTAATGATGAAAATTAGAAATAATATTTGTGATTAATTAATGAATATTTATTGTGATAGTAGGTATTTTTATTTATTTAATCCTTGAGTCTTAGAAAGAACGAAAAGTGAATTTTTGGAAATCACAGCGTTATTGGATATAATATTTGATGTCGATATTAAAGGCAGTATTTGTTTAATTTTTTTTTTAATGAGGCAATGCTGGAACTTGAACAAGATTGATTATTTCCCTTACTTTGGGTTCACGCAATATCATTAGTCAATTTTTTTTTGATACGTGCACTTTTTTATTAATTGTGTTCTCGACATAACTTTTTCTTACAAAGGAAGATTTTCAACCTTCGTCCGTTTTGACAGTTAGTAGATCACAATTGACAAACATTGTAGCAGATGACCTCCGAAATAAATGTCCGGTATTAATGCCAATAGGTTGGTTTGTGCACTTAGTTCGAATGAATTTTAAAAATAGTCTTGGATGTTAATGTCAGATGGCCTTAATACAATATCATCTAATATATGACAAAAAAATTATATTTTTATTTGAATTTAGAATAGTGAATATTCGCTCTACTCCATTTTTTTAATCCGGAAATTATTTTACCTACTGTTTCCTTGTCTTCTATACGTGTATAGATATTTTCATGAGCTCTTCTCTACGGCATGCTCCACAAATTCCAATAATAAAAACAACCTAAAAATTTATCTGCGGATAAAAATAAGTTGACTATAAGCTATACATCACAGGGTAATTCATTTTTATGTTTAGCATTTTAACTCTTTCATTGCTAACAAGGTAAAATTGTCATCATATAAGTTGTAGGTACACATTGTGATTATAGTTTTGGCAGTTATAATTTAGAACACATTTGTGCTGTCAAACTCTTAATACTTATCAGTTTCTACCTACAACACATAAACATATGATCACGATTTTACCCTCCTAACACTGAAAAGGTAAAATTTTCATACATAAAAAGTTAATCATCCTGTATATTATTGCATTTATTTTAAAAAGACATTTCGTAATAGAATCATTCAGCTAATAGCACGATGTTCTATTGCAAAAAAAAATATATTATTAATTTGTTTATGTTTTTCTGAACGCCTTATACACAAATAAATAAATGAGGAATTACATTATAAAATGGCAAGTAAAATAAAATAAAAAATTGATCGTTCGCATGCGCCTTTTCAATTTTGCAATCAGCAGATGCAATTTTCTTGGCGTAGCATCGAATTAAAACATGCTTGCGCTAGATTCATTGCGCATAGCATAACCCAAGCTAACCCAACTCAGTAAATACACTCATAATATATACATTTGGTATATTATTTTATATTTATTCGTGATTTGTATGTAAATTAAAGTTAAAACACCAGAACGACTAATCAATATTTATTTACTTGCGGTTACGCAATGGAATAATTTGCATGCTCTTTTTAATATTGCATTGTACCTAATATAAACTACCTTTGAGAAATAAAATGAAATATATAAATTCAACAATGTTTTGTTTCGTACTTCCATTTAAAAATAAAATATATTAAAATAGTGTTCAAGTATTGAGCAGCTGAATACCGTTTTAAAAATGGCGCAACCTAAAATGGGAATTGGTATTATATTTTTTTATTTAAACTTACTTTCACTAATAAAAATTTTGAGTCTGACGTTTCCACATCAAATATAATGAAACGATGCTTGTCAAAGACTCGGGCGGATTTCTTTGGCTTGAAGTGCTTACTTTTCTGCTTTAAAAATGACACCAATTTATGGTAGGTGGAAATGTCAACGTTATATTTCACTTTTAAAGTATAAAATCTACTATATTGAAAACATTAGCCAGAGTGTGGAGGGTGTATAGGGGCTTAATGCTTCTGCAAAATATGCCAACAATGAGTTTTCAGAAAACTTCGAAATGTTCTTTGTTTCACACCAATCCATAAACAAGTTATATTTTTACCCATAAATAGTAACAGATTTCACTGGAAGCGAATGTAAAGATGCCTTCTGGGCTGACGAAACTATGTCCGGTAAGGTAGAATCAATATCAAAGTTATTAGTGTATTTTGCGGATTCTGTACATCGTAAATTTTAGATGTCAATCTGGACCTTTTGTCTGCCAATATCCTATTTGTCTATAAATAAATAAATAAACATGCGAGACCAAAGGATTGATTCGTCACGATGAGACAAAACCAATAACCTTTGGTTTCTGTTGTTCAAGCCTAATTCTAATAGGCAAATTGTCGAAACCCATACCAGGAGAAGAAGTCGTACTTGAATGAATACTATGAAAAGCCATAGTATACTATGGCTTTATGTTACACGTAGTTGCAAAATACAATATATACCGCGATTCAGACCACGACTCTGTTTTAACGGTCTGAAACGCAGTATATAATGGGTTACCTTCGGTTAGACGGGTTAACCCAAACTAACCTCGAATGAGAGTACAGCTGTTCTGAATAATAGTACAATATGAAAATACGTAGCCCGGTCGCGTAATTCCTAACGCCAATTTCAGCGCTCTCGCTTTCCGAAGTCACCTGATCTTTCAGATATCTATGCTGAACTTTTCCACCCACCCAAACTAAGCCAAACTCACCCGATTCAGTGCGCATGCGCAGTGCTGAATTATGTTGGCCTAGCCGCCATGGTAGATTAGCTTCCCGCTTTTTAAATCAAAGACAGATGCCAAGCGCGTATTCTAACTTATTTCATATAAAAAGCGTTTTAGATGTGGACTTACGTCATTAAGCAGACGTATAGAGGAATAACATGCGGTTCGAATCATTACATAGTAAGAGCCAAAATAATATTTCCATTTAGACACAGAATAACAGAACAAACCAACACAAACTCTGCTCACACCGAAATCATTGAATCTAAAAAGTATAACTTGGAAAGTTTAACTATCGAAAGTACAAGACAATTTTACCAAAAACGACTGGACGAAAAACTAACAAATCTAACACAAAACAAAACTGTTGAAGACATATACACAAATATACTGCACAGCATTCTGAGTGCAGCGGAAGAAGCCCTTGGAATAAAATGTCAGACCCAGAGTAAAAATATGTGGTGGAGTGAAGAAATATATGGCTTAGTCAAAGGAAAGAAGGATGCCTACAAAAAGTGGTTAAGTAGTAAAGAACAACAAGATCGAGAGACATATTTAGAAATAAAAAGAACAACAAGACACAGAATAAGAACTGCAAAACGAGAAATATGGGACAAGAAATGTCAATAAATTAAGACGTATTTGGGAGGAAAAAAATGCACTGAGTCATGGAAATTCATCAACAGAGTAAAAGCTCCAGGAAAACAGACCACCAGGTTACAGCTAATACCAATGGACAAATGGAAAGGTTATTATGAAACACTCTTTACGGAAAGTAGGGATGAATACGTTACACATTCACCCACAGAAATAAATATCGAGGGAGAAGCAATTAATATCAATGTGTCAAAATTAAAAAAGGCGGTAGCAGAACTTAAGAATAATCGAGCTCCAGGACCGGAGGATATTCTAGGCGAGTTAATAAAGTGTGGCTCAAAAAACTCTTTAAAGCACTAACCTGGTGCATAAATAAATTTTTAAACGGTGCCCCAATACCAAAAGAATGGAAAATTGCCTATATATCATCAATACACAAAAAGGGTAACAAACTAGACTGCTCCAACTACAGAGGTATATCGGTAACCAGTACCCTAAGTCGATTATACGGACGAATTCTCCGAGATTTAATAGAGCAAGAATACCAAGAACAAGAAGAGGAGGAACAGTCCGGATTTCGCGCTGGAAGAACCTGCACGGATAACATTTTCTGTTTGAAACAACTAATAGAGAAAAAAAGTGGAACTAATCAAGAGACACACCTCATGTTTATTGACCTACACAAAGCATATGATACCGTCCCCGTTAACAGACTATTTAAAGTGTTACAGGAAACCAACATTAACCACACCCTAATTAGAGCCCTAAAAAACCTGTACGAAGAATCGACATCACAAATTAAAATAGGCAATAGATTATCTGAAAATTTTTTGACCAATAAAGGTTTACGACAAGGCTGCTGTGTCTCACCCACACTGTTCAAGATCTATGTGGCAAAGGCCTTGAGACAGTGGAAAAGAAAATGCAATGGAATGGGTGTTGACCTGGGAGATGTATGTTTATATACTCTGCAGTTCGCAGACGATCAGGTTATCATAGCTAATGATAAAGATGATCTGGAGTATATGACGAGAAAACTACAGGAGGAATATAAACGATGGGGTTTGGAAATAAATACACAAAAAACAAAATACTTACCAATTGATGCAGAATTATCCAACATACAACTGGACAACGACGAAGTAAAATCCTGCAATGAATATACCTATTTGGGAGTTATATTTGACACAACGGGTAAAGATGACAAGGAGATTAAGAATCGAGTAACACAAGCTAGGAGGACAATTGGCTGTCTGAATGGTGTATTTTGGAGTACTGAAATAGGCAAGAAACGGAAACTCAATATCTATGAGACCCTGATAAAAAGTAGTCTACTCTAAGGCGCAGAAACGTGGAGGATAACAGAGGCCAACCGAAGAAAACTTGAAGCAGTAGAAATGGACGCTTTTAGACGGAGTTTACGAATATCTCGAAGAGAGAGGGTTCGAAACGAAGAAGTTAGACAACGAGTAGGTATAGACGGATCTTTAACAACCGATATTGAAAGGAAACAACTGATATGGTACGGCCATGTTCAGAGAATGGATGATACAAGACGCCCCAAAAAAGTTATGCAGTGGGTACCTCAAAATCACAGGAAGCGTGGAAGACCTAAGAAGACATGGAAAGAGGGCATAACAAGAGCAATGAATGCCAGGGATTTAATAGAAGACCAATGGAATGACCGGAGGACGTGGAAGTTAGGCATCGGACAACGTCGTAAGACGTTCTAAAACCGATATATAGATAGATAGGTAGATGTGGACTTGTTTTCCACACTATTCAGTTTTTAAATGAAGTCTCTGAATACTTCTATATCCAATTACTGACATCAATAACTAGATTTGAGTCACTACACTTTGTTATAACTATTAATTGTAATGAAAGTTTCCGAACCCTCTTGGTATCAATTATTATAATATTACATAAAATTTCAAGAGTTCATTGACTTCTGACATACACAAAATAAACACTTGGCACATAAGTCAAATAGAATATTAAATTATTTTGGTAATATTACCAGGAAAATTTTACCTAGAAACTATATCATATATCTTGAAATTAATTTGACAGTTTATTTTTATTATTTTAACGTGTGAATTTTTGTGGGTTACAATGTGTCATCTTAATCAGCATTACATAGTATACTTGTTTAAAGATATAAATAATATTTATAAAGTGTTAAATAATATTTCGTTTTAAATTAATTTCAATCACAATCATCGAGTTAGAGTTGGAAACGCATTTAGATTGTCAGAGGCAACAAGAACAATTTTTTTTTAATATTTTAATATTGAAATGAATTCAGCTGCTGCTCCCAAATTTCACGAATTAAATATTATAGGAAAATATAAAACCGGTGGAGAACTTTCAGATACTTTGCTAGCAAATGCCCAGATTAATCCTACCTGACTAAACAATATTTTTTTATTACCTCGCACATTTTGTCATTAATTTCCTTATTCTAATAAATTGCAATATTTAAGGAAAACTAATTGTGGAGACAGATATACTAGAAGTGTTATTAAAACTTTAATGCAGAGTAAATATTTTTATGAACAGAGGTCGATCGAAATTTCGACTGACGAGAACGCGATGCGATGGACGCAATTTCGACACCGATAATGAAATGAGCGCATAATATGACTTTTTCTAGGGATATGGTTTTTGTGGATTCTAGTAGATTCTGTGAGCAAGCAAATATTGATCTCCCATTTATCTATGATGAGTAGAAAATATGAGATATACTTTTAGGTACTGTTTTATATACTCAGAAACAGAAGAAAACTGTACCAAAGCATTCACTATACTTAGAAAATTATTAGGATACCTAATGCTTTTGGTGGTCTAGGCCGGGGCGCACCAAATATAATTAATATGACTGAAACAAATGCCCTTGAAATGTGTTATCCAGAAAGTACTACTTTGTATTTTCGACATATTGCAGGTGTGATAAAATAGCAAACCATGACATAAAAAAATTAATTATTTTGTTTCGAAATGTTCTTTACTCTTGTCCAAAACTGCTGTGTGTATAAAATGAATGGACGAATTAGAGAAACATGATATACCTGAAAAGTATCTAATCTATTTAAAATATGCTATAAAATTCTGGCTTGGAAAATCTGTATAATGCTTGTCTTATCGTTCATAGTTAACAATACCTGGAAATAATACAAAAAATACCGTTTAGTCCTCACAACTTGCTAGATAGATGCAAGGCATTCAATACGTATGCTTTGATGGACTGTTAAAAACTGTCACAAACTGCGACTTCTAGACCATGCAAAACTATTTAATTTGGTAAAAATTCATTCAAGCATGTTTACAACTAAATGTATGTAAAGTTACTGAGCATGATTATCACGTTTAGTCACCTGAGAAAAATATTTATATTTTATTATGTGCGAATGACCTGCAAGCAAAGGTGGAACATTTTGCAAATATTTATCTGCAGCTCATTAAGAATTTCACAAAATTGGAACTGCTCCTCTGTTATCTGCTTCTGAAAAAGTGTATTTTACAATGTTAGCACTTGGAGAAACAACCGATGTTATTCCAAAGACGCGTTGTCAAACGCGCCCTCTATAACTAGGAAAAACCGCAGTGCGTATTTTTCACGGTCAAGCACTTCCTCGATCCTATCAACTAGGTCATGAAGAGTTCGGTCCGCGGACTTTCCCGCCCGTTAGGAATATTATTGGATATGGATTGGAATCCCCACCAAATCCAGCTCCCTTATGTGACCGTCTGCATTATTCTACATTGTTTTCTAAAGAAAACTAGCGAGATTAATTTGATGGTATATTTTCGCCTAAGCGTAGTCTGCTGATTTGAAAATAAAGACCACCTTTACGCCTCTCCAGGCAACTGTTATGGAGTCCAGCAGGCAAAATCTAAATATTCCTAATAGGAATATGATTTTGAATTCTGCAATTCGCGGAGACATAAAAGGGGAAAACGTTGCAATTGCCCATTTTACCCTCTCATAATGAGGTCTTAACCTTTCCACACCGTCATTAAAGATGGTCTGCGCAGTGTGTCTCACGATTGAATCCGGGAAATGAGTGTCAAACTTGAGAGGTAGCGTCTCTTAAACTGAAGCAGTAAAGCCCCCACCCGAGATGGCCCTTGCGTCCAAGCTGGCCTTCGGATCCGTCGTTAGGACTTTGCTTAGCGTGGTTACTGGGGGCGTCCTTTCGATATCGCCGCAGTAGGCCCCCCGCGTGTCTCTTTGCGAGTCACGTATCACTTTTTTGTGTCCCATTTAGGTAGATTTGTAGTCCTCGGGACGGGAATTCACTTGTGTTCGATTGCACCTATTTAGTGGACTCTGGACCTCATTGAGATGCATCTGAAGATTTGAGTGTGTTTTACCCGCACTGGGCTTGTGCTTCAGTGGACATTTAGCTTCAAACAGCTTGCTGCCTTCTCGACTCATACATATTTTGATACCGTGTCCGCAGCAATCCGAATCTTCCTTTCAGTTCCTTATTATAAAGGAGTTGGTTAGTGACCTTTGTATTTCTGTAGTCAGGCCTGTGTGTTAGATTTATTTTATATTCGAATAGGATGGGTGCATGTAATAAAGCAAGTTTGTATCGCATCCTATTAACAGAAGTATTCTAGAACTAGAAGTTTCCTGATCAGCAACAGTTGATCAACACAGTTGATCAGAGGGCATACAAGAAGTTCCCTCTTTTGATTCAGCTTTAGAAAGATCTTTCGACCACCCTGAACAACTTATTCTTTTACCAGTGTCCACGAAAGTTCCCACGAGTCAGGGGGAGATAAAAAGTTACCAGATCCGATGGTGTTTTGAGGCCAGTCGCTAGTAGCCAGGTTCTTCCCAAGCCCATCGGCACAAAAGTTCTTAGAACGGGGGGTCAGGCAGTTAAGGCAGAACCCACGTTCCTCCTGAACCACTACCTCTTACGAGAGTCGTTGCGTTCCAAGTGGTTTACGGTATACTTTAAACTCTTCAGGGTAAATCCATTCAGGTCAAACGAGTGGTGGTTTCATACTTATAAGACGGTACAAATACAATATTTCAGGGTGCTGATTTAATATAAGATTACTAACTAGACTTGTTACCCTTTCGTCTTATTTGCATGGCTGGCGCAATTTAATCCTATTTTGTTTTAAACAAATATCGACTATTTTCATTATGCTAAGGTATCAAAGAGAACATTTTTTGCAAGTTACAATAATTAATTTCAAATATAAGAAAATCTTGCAAATATTGATAAAATTATATTGTAACTTGAAATGTAAAACTTACCAACAGTTCCCTTTCCAAACTACTTATGACATGAATTATAACTTATACGCTAGATTTAGTTTAATAACAAGTGGACTATTCCGCCGGGCTCAAGAACAGCATTACTAATTATTTAGAAACCTACCTTCAGTAAGATTCCTTAAACTAATCGTAATGCCTGTAGTGGCATTCCAAACTTTCAACAGAACTAAACAACAGACGTGAGTGAAATATTTAATTAAATTATAAAGAAGGCGTAAAGCCGAATTGAATTAAATGGTTACAGTATTTAGCGCATTTGTGAAAACTATTGTTTCAAATAAGGATTATTTGTCCCTAACACCTACTGCGTTTAAATGTAAATAATAATAAGATACTTTCAATCATAAGGTTTCGGTTTGCCAGGCAATCATCAGACATCAACTCGAACCCAACATTAAAGTAAATATATTTACGAAAATAAATAATATAACTTACTTAGTTCCATATACTTGCTGTTAACAGACAGTGAGCACAAGGACAAAAAGGTCACATACGTAATATGTAATTTAGCGGTGCATATACTTCATTTTAAAAGGGGAAGCAATCTACTGTCAATTTAAATGTTTTCCAAATATATTATTTAACTTCTAGAATATGTATGCTACATTCAAACGTCCATAACACCAGTAATAAAATATTTTCAATCATTTGCATTGTCATTCAGTGCGTATTCGTCTATTCTATAAAATATTTAGCACTTTTACTTACCCTAAAGTGCAGAACCCAAACTATAAGCCAAACAATTAATAAATATCAAACACTTTTTAAATTATTAAAAATATTTCCAAATCCTAATAGGCGAATGATTGTAGTGTTGTGATGGCGTTCCTACAGGTCATCTACGGAACGCACCCTTGTAGTACTCCTTTATAGACTTTCAGTTCAGCCGATGTTTATTATCCGGTGTGAACTGAAGCTTTGTGTATCCAGCATAACTCTATAATTATTATTTTAGTATTACTGTCAGTCTACCCTTAAGTTTTTACCACGTCAATAAGTTACTGAAATATTTTGACAAAAGCCTTCTAAAAATCATTGAAGCAAACAAGTATGCTACAGGTGAATCTTCAGCTTTCTACATCAATCACTGCCTAGAGTATAAAGCCATGTCTTTTCCGTTATTTATTTTCCAACTAAGTTTTAATTCAATATTTTTTCCTCTTGGGAAATGCATAAATCCTTTATCTATTATTCTGTCGTTTTTGTATTCTTTGGTTGCACTCAGCATATGTTGCTTTTTGTCTCACCCCGAATACTGCCGCTCTGTATTTTTATTCATTACTTTTAAACTTGTTTCTTTTATAATGCGTGCTGCTTCTTCACCCTTCTTAGGATTTTTTTATCTAACCTGAAAGTACCAACAAAGATTCACATAGATTATAGGTCTTTGGTATTCGCATTTGATAAAAAAAAAGGCGAGTAGCTTCGAGACAACGCTCGGCGAAATAGTCTAGACAATATTAATTCATCGCTTCCTTGAGGGATATTTATCGTCAAGAAGATATGCAATCATTCTGATCATGTAAACTTGAATCTTGGAAATCTTTACCATCAGTCTAAATGACGCCATCTTCGGATTAATTACTTCCAAATGTACGTAACTCTCACTTGATGATTTCTAGTTATCGCCTTAACTACATTTAATATTCTGCCCGCCATCACATCTTATCAAATAGTTCCTTAAGTATTAACAGATGTAAACAGAACATGTAGATTAAATTCGAAATCAGCAATATTTCAAATAAAATAGGGATTCACTAAATTAAAATTCGAGTTAACGTGAAATTAAATTGTCAGACTCGAATCAAAAACGGCTAAAATATGCATGCAAATGCGATCGCTACAACACACAAACAATAATATACGGAGATATACAGATATTTGTTTAAATTTAGCTTTAGACTATCCCTAATTAAACTTTTGATTTAATTATTTCCTTATGCCGTTGTTCCATTGGCAATTAATTATTTAAATAAACGGAATAACGAATTTTGTGTTGTTAAGGCGAGAGTACATATTATAAATTACGTTAAGCTGGTAGGTACATTTGTTATGAGCGGATATTTACGATATTATTTGTAAAATTCTCCAATTAAAGATGGCTTAAATTGTACTGCTTGTATAAGGATATAAAACAGAATAGCAAAACAAAAGTAATTTATATTGCTTTCAAATTCTATATATTGTGAATATTGCGGGGTGTTTTGATGATCATAGCGGTGTACGTATTTGCTGAATAGAGCCAAAAGCCTGTATTATATGATATGTACCTATTTATAATTTATTGAAGCAATATGGAAGAAAAATGCAAGAGAAGGACGATTCAGTAATTATTATCCCTAACTTAGAAGAGGTGAATCGACTAAAGTGAACAAATGTAATTTTCAAAAGTTGGTACCCCGAAATGTCATTATACTTTGTCAAAACTTTAGTCCTTAGAAAAAAATGCCCGTATGTTTGTATGGTTGTTAAGGCATAAGGACTACTAGCACTAATTATTTTTCACAAACCATTGGCAATAACACTTTTAGAGAAAAACTAATAAGGTAATCGATTCTAGTTGTATAAATTCTAAAGAATATTGCAAGGAGTAAGAAGTTCTGAAAAATTCTTATTGGGTAATATTTGTGCCATTTTTATTGTAACTAAATATCTTCACAATGGAATAATTAATAAATAAATGCTTAAACTACAACAAATACGCAAATAACTATAAAATTAATAGATCGCAACGTGAACACCTCATATCGAAGAAAGTAAACCGCTGACCACCCAAAGGGAATTTTGGGTTAAAATTCAAAGTTCAATATTTTTTTACAATAAATAAGCTATTTAGTTGCTGTTTTCAGCATTGCCTTTCCGAAAGTGTGGATTTTTTAACCTAGTTGTCGTGGCTACGGTTGCCCATCACAAAGATGCTATACAGGACAAAGTGTTATTATCAGAATTTCATTCCAAGGCACATTTTAAATAGTTAGATATATATCTATTGCTCGACCATAGTAATCTGAGGCTAAATAAGAGAATAAATTCTAGTGTTTTTTTCACTTTTCCACGTTTTGGATATATAGTGGTTTTACAAAAAATATTACGGCCCGCTACTTTTAACTCATTTTAGTGATACTTGACCTTTTAGCCAAAAGCAATTTTATATTTCTTGTTTGCTAAATCTATAAAATTGCAAATCTAAGCTGAATTTTTGTTTCACCAGAAAGTATTTTTATTAGTGGCGAAACCGCTTCACATTATGACATTTCTTGGCTAGAATGCCATCATCATTCTAACGATTAAAAAAATTAATCATTTTTAAACAACATTATCTTCCTTTTAGGAAAGGTCCGCAGTGATGGCATATCCAGCACCAAAACTTCAAAACTATGACACCGAACATTAACTATACGATAAGAAGAACCACTCAACCGCGATAGCTTTGATGTGCGTGTTCAGTGAGCGCTACAAAGGAATCGTAGTGTTTTGCTTCGTTGCTTGGTAACGATTGGCGGACCCTCGCCACACACAGGTTGAATTTCAATAATAGCTGGTCAGAAACGATATTTTCGTTTGCGGTATTTTTAATCAAATTTATGACGAAATAATTATAACAGTCTAGTACTCTAGTCGGCTTTGGAAAAAGCAATTGATACCTTTTGAATTGTTTGCAGCTTGCAGCGCCCTGTCCAACTTACGTTATGGTTTTTTATTAGCGTTATTATTTTCACCAAATAAATATTTTGATAAAGTTTGTATTCAACTGGCTGATTCAAAAATCTTTTAACGTTTTTAATTAGTTATTGATAACAATACTCAAGGTATGTAATAACTAATATTTAAAAGATTTTGATTTTTCTGCTTAATGCATACCGCTGGTGAATTAAAATGTAAAAGATTTATATATTTATCAAATCACAATTACAATTACAAGTTCGCAATATATTAACATTTTTTTTGTTAATGATTTCAATATATTTCCGACGAGAAATATTCTGTAATATGTACAGGACGAGACAAGGCAATTTTTTGACTTTCCCGGTACTTTTATAAAAAAAATTGAAATAGCCATCTTATGTAATTTTCTCCGGCGAATTCGGATATGTTCAGCAAAAAACAATTGAACATCAAATAAAAGTGCTAGGGGTCACTTTGATATTTTTTTAAATGGAACACCCTGTATATTACTACATTTTTAAACTCTCTAGAAAAATCTAAACACATTTTGTGTATAATATCCTATACCTATCTTTAGCTGTTTACGAAATATTGACATTTGAAAGTCGGGTATTTTGACACTTTGACAGGCTCTAAAATCTAAACCGCACAAGATAAAAAAAAACGGTTAATAATTGATACACCCTATATATAAATATAGATGATGAGCCAAGAATTCAACAATTATTTGTCTAAAACACGATATTTTAAACGTGTAATACTTAATAACTTTTATGTCTTATTTCTGGTAAATCTTATTATGGCCAGCTTTCCTAGAAATTCGACCAGTGTGCGCCGGGTCAAAGGTCGCCTGCCAATATCCTGCTAGTTTTCGCGCGGGGAAGGAGGCACACCGTTGACGTGCCGCTGCGGAGAGTGAAACTTCTTATCGTATAGTTAATGTTCGGTGACTATGATATTGGAAAATTGGATTGCGATTTCTCGCGCATATGCTAAAATTGGTCGAGTATTAAAACTTTTTTCTTGCATTTTAAAAGTATCAAACGAAATATTATATTTTATTTTGCGATCAAAATGATTTCATCTCGACATCGACACCTAAAGGACTGTCGAAAAGAACCTCTGTCTCTTCAGAGGTTGGTTGCACTTATATTTAACAAAATTGTTTATGACAAGGCACCTTAGCAAAAGTGGTTACACCGTCTTGAAAGAAATCTTTGGTAGTAACGACGTTACAAATTACAAGAGGGCCGTATAAAAGATTTTTGTTTCAATAAAAACTTACAAAATAGAAAAAAAATAGTATAAAATACACGTTTTAAAGACATTTAGCGTACTAGCACCTTAGGAAACGAATTTCGTGCTCGTGCGAAAAATATGATCTTTTAAAACTAATATCTTAATATTACTATTCCTCGCTTCTAAAATGAAACCTCAAATTCTGAAACTGCAAAGATGCATTTCTGCAGCTTTCGGAATATTAGGAAAATTGGTCTTTTTTAGAAAAATAAACCTAACTATTTTGAAAAGCTGTCCACGAAAACTTTTTTTGCAGCAAAAATATTTTAGGCATCTCGTCTTGACTCGACCCCTTTCCCCTCATTTCGTCTCAAGTGTCGAGATTGAATGGTGTCTATAGAAGACGATATTGGAGCGAGATGAGACGAGAGAGAAATTTATTCTCGTCATGTGTCGACACTAACAATTTGGATAAGTAAATAGTACTGATAT
>MU182483.1:0-34258 GCA_016904865.1 Pissodes strobi | reverse complement strand
AAAAAAGTGCTTTTGGCAAAAACAGATGAATCCGAGAAAACATAACAGATCATATCAATAGCTGGTAAACTGTCAGGCGACAATAAAGTTCGATATTAGATGAATAAACAAACAATAGCTGTGTCTACACAGAGTGAAAAATAAAATTAGTGAAGTGAAAAACGTACTGGTTTGAAGAATAAACAACTCAGAATAAAGATTTTATCGCCGGAAAACTACAATTTAAAAAAAATCGTTGGTTCGAAATAACATGTATGAAAAGCAGAAGTTGTCTGTTCCCCATTACTTTTCCTAAATAGAATGCCAATTTTGTCAATTGAACTGAAATTGAACTTGAATCACACTTTTATTCTGATCAGCCTAATACGATCATTCCTAACATATACTTCGTGAATTATGTTTGTCAATACATTTTAGCGTAACAAAGTTGTCTTGGTTGTGTCTTTACTGTTTTTGAACCATGAAGGAGAATAATTATTTAGAGTATAAATAGTTCTTTACTAAATGCTCATAGCTTCGGCTACTCCTTCAATGATATTTTTGGAGAGCATCAAACATAAAATCAATCAAATTGGAAAGACTATGGTGTACTCGCTATGTGCTAAATCCGTTAAGAGACTTCTGGTGTCAATAATCGGCGACCCCAGTTAGTAGCCTTTTATACATTACTAAATACGATAAGGGGTCACTTTGGGTCGTTCTAGCGCCAAAAGAGTCGCGTGAATCGAAAAAACTGAGACGGCAGTTCCATGGGGAATTCCTAGGAGAAAAACTCTCTAAATGCATCTCTGTTTTAATAATTTTGTGAAAATATCTCGGAAAGCATTTTTTTTTAGAAAAGCCGATAATTTGACTATAAGCAATGCCAATAACTCTATTAGAAGACGCTTTGGAGACGATTATGCCTTTTATACATGGTGAGCTAGATGAATATAAACTTTTCGCCATTTCGAGTTTTGACACGATAGCACTTCTTAACATTTTATTACTGAAAAACCGAATAATATGGAGCGACCAAACTTTCGTAAATTTTTTTGATTTTTTTGTTTTTTAGTTTCAAAACTCTATTTTAAGCGTACGTGTCGGCCAACGCATAGCTATTTTCAAAAAATTAATCTCAGATTCGTAAATTTTGTAATCTCTGTATAAAAAATGTAATAATAATTATTTGCCCGAGATCGGGCAATCTGAGAAAATCGGGGTTAAATTGAAAAATGCAGAAAATCGCAAAAATGCTCCAATATTTCGCCAGTTGTACGAGTCTGGATAGATAGTTTTGTTTTTGAAACGCTACGGAAATTTAACAGAATAGGTCTTCCAATATTTTGACATGGCGTTTAGGTGAAAATACGTAGATTTATACATTTAATTGCCTGAAACTCATTAAACATTATTTGAAGATGGAAAAATAGACCATGATCGGAAAATTTGGACATTTTTCAAACGACAAGTAGTGGTTTCTGCCAGTTTTATGAGGGATTTCAATGTAAAATTTTACTTTAAACATCGAAGTTGTGGCAAGTAATTTCAAAATATTAAACACTGAAATTCTTGAATTTTGATAATAATAATCTCGCATTGTTAAAGTTTTTACTTATATCGTGTGATCTTAAGCAGACAACACTTTTTATGTATTTCTTCAAATAATAATATAACAGATGCAATCTCTTACGTTTTAATCATGAATTTGCATAAAGACGTGATCGTGAAAATTCAAGCTCTTGCCACTGGCGCCCACGATCGTTCACCGCCTCAGAAGCTGCTCATAACGAATAGAGCCATTTTAGTGAGAAAAATCAGTGGAAAAGGCAATTTTGACTATGAATCATTTTTAAAATATGATAATGCAGAAACTTTACTAATAATGAAAGATGACGCAAAGTGTATAGTGTTGCAAACTTGATTTTAAAAATCGTTGCAAGCGAGGGACTACTGGTCAACTTAAGAGCTAACTTAGGCCTTTCAGCTAAACTGATCCAAACTGGGATTAATTGTTACGTCATATAATCAGTATGATATTATACCTAGCAACAACGCTCTCAGTATGACAGGCTAAAGCTGCTGAGAAAATCCGAACTCGGTACACGTCGAACGCGTAACTGTCGATCATCATATAAATTAATTGTACGTTATTATAAGTATAATCTCTCTAGTGATTGAATTATTACCGGAAACTTTTTCGATTGCACAAATATATTCGTGGCCGAGGAAAACATTTCGGTAATTAATTCAATCACGGGAGCAATTTGGTAAGAATATTTCGCACCAAAGTATCCGTTGGGCTCTTCAGACCACACTCTTATCTCCGCAAACTGTGAACTCGCTATCAAAACACAGGTACCCCGGAAGGTCTGGCACTAAAAATCTGCAAAGTGGCGTGACCCTCGTTAGTTTTTCTTGCCTTTCCTTGGAAAGATGTCTGCTCGAGGTATCAAAACACCTCTTAATCTGCTGATGAAATAACTCAAGCTATCCTGGCTTTCATTTCTTCTTCTATGAAACAGATCTCAAACAGTAAACCATGGTTTGAAAAGAACTACTCAAGAGCAGCCAATGCTAAAAATTCCATCTACAGCAAATAACGCCGAGATCTGACAGCCAAAAATCGAAATATAGTCATCACGACTAGTAACCAGTGTAAGCGAACCATTGCAAAAAGGAATATAACGAGCAGTTTAAAACAAGCTTCTAAACTGTCCTAACGGATAGAGATCCTTTTAGGCAGTTGCCCAGGCTGTCAATCAGGGCTTCGCAAAGACGTCAATCCGGCCACTGACGAAAGATGATGGCTCAAGAGCGGAAACTGCCAAGGAAAGAGCGAATATTCTTACCGAAATGTTTGCATCACATCCTACCTTATATCCTCAAGGAAAGTTTCCCCCAACTCTCCCGAGAGTGAATTCCTCAATGTCGGGTCTGGTAATTCGCCAACGCGAAGTTAAATAAATACGCAAATAAAGGCCTAGACACCAACAAGGTCATAGAACAGGATGACGTTCCCGCAATAGTGCTTAAGAAATGCGCTGATGAACTAACGGCCCCACTATGCAGGCTTCTCCTCCGACCATACATAAATTCATGCTTTTCTTTCAGCTGGAAATGGGCTCAGCTGCAACCTATTCCGAAGAAAGGTAAAAAACGAATCCAAATAACTATCGTCCAATTGCTTTAGTTTCCATCATGTTCAAAAACATAGAGAAACTGATCAACGCACAGCTCTTAAAATATCTCGAATCGGCAGGTATCATAAGCGATCCCCAGTATAGCTTCCGCAAGCACATATGAATGGGAGATCGCCAGAATTACGGGACGTACATGTGGACCAAAGCCATCGAGAGCTACGGCTAATCTTGTGTACTGGCTCTCGACATATCCAAAGCAATTGATAAAGTGTGGCGTAATGGATTGTTAAGCAAGTTGAGATACCTACTACCACCAGCACTGCTTCTATGGTTTTCCAATTTCTTAAGGGATCGAAGCATCCTAGTTGGTATTGATGGACATCTCTCGGCGGAATTTAAAGTCAATGCCGGAGTTTCTCAAGAGTGTATATCATCTCCCACACTGTTCCTGCTCTATATCAATGATCGCTTACACAGGACAAACAATTTTATTTACAGCTTTGCAGGCGACAGCGCTGTTATATTCTCATTCATGTCGTGGTCTCCAATGACCGCTGTTCATTTCCAACGCGAGCGAGAAGCCATTGTAGAACAGGGTGAGGAAAACAATGTCCAATTTAACGCACAAAAGCTAGAAGCATTCTATAGAGCAAAAAAGTTGTGTACATCTTGACCAGCTCTTACTGCTCTATAAGGCCCAGATAAGACCATTTCACAAAAATTGCCAAGGCAGCAGCACAAAAGCTAGGAGCACTCTATTGGGCAAAAAAAGTTTTGTACAACATATCAGCTCTTACTGCTCTATCAGGTCCAGATAAGACCATCTCTGGAATACTATTCCCATGTGTGGAGCTCGGCACCCAAACACTTGCAAGTATTCACTTCAATATTATTATAAATTGTTTCATTCTGTTCAGGAAAATAATTTCCGCTAAAATTGCAACAAAATTTCAATTCGTAGATGGTTTCAGAAACAAGAATATTTTACATTTTAGAATTTTAAAATTTTGCGACGATAGCATAGTCACATATGGCGGTATTCCCTATTTAAAAGCATATAAGCAAATAAATACAAATAATATAGCCAGGATTCAGAATTCTGGAAAAAAAATTAAAAAGGTGGCGAACTCGTAAAAATATATTATTAGACAAGAACTATATTTTTGAAGTGAAAATTTCTGTGGGTAGTGAATAAGACTGAGCCGTTATGCATTAGAGCGTCACTATTAACGCTCAAAGTTATCTACACTCGGCTTTTTAAGGCACATTCAGGTAATTATCAGATATTTAGCATTTTTCTCGAAAACGGCTACGAGTGGAATTTTCGAATAGGCACAGTTTTAGGAATCACTTGGGGCAGCCGATGGTCAATTGTTTTTGATAAGCCGACTTTCCGTTTCCGAGTTATTACGTCAAATGTGTGATTTATCAAAATTTTGATTTGATAACAATATCAATGTCCAAAAAAATAATTAACATTGATGAAATTTTCTGAAAACATTCTTTTTGGCGGTCTTTCAAGACATATTGAAATTGGCAAGAATCGGAAAATGACCAATGTTTTTTGTGCCTGTATATTTTTGAAAAAGGGGTAACTTCGGGTCGCTCTAGCGCGCCGAAAAAGTCACGAGTATCGAAAAACGGAGACAATAGTTCGATAGGGAATTATCTGCTTCTATAGAAACGCTGATCACTTGACGAGAACCTACGCCAAAAACCGTACCCGTGGATGCTTTACAAATTAATGATGATCCCTTTAATACAGGGTGAGCTATTTTAATTTAATCTTTTCGGCATTTCGAGTTTTAATGAAACACGTCTCCAAATAATATTTTTATTACTGGATAACCGAATAGTGGAGAACAAACAAACATTCGTACTTTAAATACAGGGGCTAGGAGTATAACATGAGAAATTTCGAAGCGATACGATTGAAAATGCCGCATTGTTGACTTTTAGCTATTTAATTTTATTTAGCTTTTAATATCGCTTTGCTGAAGATTTACTTCCACCGTCTTCTCTTAAGCACACATTGTATTTTTCCCAATATCTCGGTTTTACTCTATGTCGTATACAAAACCATATCTAGAATATTCATGTAAAATTGGACAATAAATAGTTTCACAATTTTTATTATTAATGTAAATAGAAAACCTTTTATTATTTTAATATTGGCCAATGTGTATCTGACATTTTATTAAAAAGCAATTTCAGTACCAGCCTAGTTTCGATATTACATTCATTTCAGACAGTCATTTTACCGCAATTAAATAGAGGCAAATTAAAAAATATAATAGACTGATGGGATTTCTGGTAATTAAGTCTATCAGAACTATAAATAAATCGAAACTTATATCCCAATACTATCCGCAGCCCAGTACTGCTAAAACAAATATATTTTGCTGGGTGAAATTATGTGTTGAAGCGATTTTTAATAAGTCCGCGTCAAAAAGCATTTTTGTCCGAAATTACATGATGAGCAATAACACGTAACACATAAATTTGCTCAAACTTCATATTAAATAACGTCTGCTGTCCTGCATTATCAGCATAAAGAAGTTCACGAAATATTGCCAAGATGACACCAACCTCTGTAGCATGTGACGAGGAAGTTTAATATATAACAAAAACCACATTTTCCCTTGAGTCGATAGATTACGGGAGCAGAAGGCCGGAAAATTTAATATCGCCAGCTTGTAACCTACGCTTTCCCGAATTTCACATATTTTCTATATTTTTCCCTTCCATGGAAGTGCCTTAAGCCGTATCATCGTTTCAGAGTTGGAATGGCTCCAAAAGAACTTTTTATATAACCAATTAACTAATTTCGCTTGGTCATTATCCCGATCGGCATATCAGCATATATTTCGAATAATGAGATTTTTTGCGCCATAACACCTTGTATTCATTTTAGTATTTCTAGAATACCTTAAATGTTTTTTGTTTGAAATGGTTTGGTGTGGGTTAGTTCGGTTTTTCAAAAACTTCATTGACGTAGAATGATAATGGGATTCACGAAATTCGATTATTTCTTCTTCACACTAGCAAGTAGTGTATTGTGCAATGAGCAGTATATTACGCACTGAGCATTTAATGATAGCTATACGCTAGTTTCGTATTGAACGCGAGTGTATTAAAAGCCATTAAATGCGAGTTTTTCCTCTTTTTTTGTACGACCAATCATTATAATGATAAATAATTACTTTAGCTTTCAAAACTAAGTAAATAGAAACTATGAGTTGTCAGAATTAATACATTGTATAGTCAAGGCTATGACAATCTTTGCTATTGACCGAATTTGGATTGGATATTGCATTTTATATGGTCATAAATTTGTATATTAATGAAAAATTTGTATCTTAATGAATCTCATTAAAGTATAGGTAGTAAATGTCTCATAAACCAATTAAAATATAAGAGTAGGCAAATACCAATTATGACTATTTGGTGATGTAAATAACTATATAGCGAAAATCCTCTAAGCAAACGGTTACGAGGTAATGTGATTTCTAACTTGTTTTGTACTGTTTATGCAATATTTTCTATATATTAATTTATTCAAATGGCATAAGCTTCTCGCAACTGAAATAAAATGTCTGTTAAATTTTATTTGAAGTTCATTATTTGTGAGAGAAGAACAGCGATGTAAAAAATAAAAATACAAATTAATTTTACGACTGTCTCTCAACACCCTACACCATGATGATAAATGGATTTAACACAGTTTGGAGAGCTAATATTCGCAGTAAGTTCATTAACTCATTTACAATGATGCCAATAAAGAAGGAAGTATTCAAGAATATACGTCTTACGGAAACTTTCTGCATATTTAAATATTTACTACATAGGTATTATTAATATTATTTTCTATAATTAAAAATAATTTAGTTGCCTTATCGTCATCGAATAAATAACAGACCAATGTATCTATCATTTAAAGTAACTCATATTTTCATCATGTATTGTTCAAGAAGGAAAAAGGAAGGATTGATATTGCCTTTACATTTATCAGCACAACCACGGTCTAACCCACAAAATCGTTGTTTTGCGTTTAATGCTTATTCCTATTCCGCAAAACCTAAAGTTCAAGACAATAGTGGCCGAAGCAACCTATTTCTATTTGTTACTCCTTAATTCAATAATATATATTTGTAAGGGAATGCAACACTGGCCTAACCCGGGTTGCATATACGTAAACTGCAGACGTACAAGGGATAGCCAAACGATTCGTAAATGTCCGGCTAGGATCGGCCTAGATCTTGGTCTGCGACCAGAAAGCGCGCGTAAACTGGAGACGCAGAATGACTTAAACGTCTGCAGTTTACATTGTTTAGAGATAGAGCTTAACCCTTAACCGGCCATGTGGCATCTCTCAGACTATGCAATAAATAAATTGCACCATATTTCGTAAATGGGACCGCCCCCAAACCGGTCACGCCACCTAATCTTTTCGCTATTGGTAAACTGTAAATCGCCCATTCGACATTATTTTATAGTCATTTAGAAGCAAACCACCGCGGTAAACCTGTTTGCAGTAGTCTCCCAGACGCCACATGTTCGTTTGTGTAAGTAAAATATAAACTACGCTATGGCCGGTCCTTCGAAAATAATTCCGTTTTGGTGATGAAGAATTTGAAGACACTCTTTTACGTTGGTATGGCGAAGTTGACAGTAATGCTAGTGATATAGAAAGTGCATCTGAACAGGAGAATATTGTATCTGAACATGTGTAAACAAAGGCGATGTTTGACTTTTGCTGGGAGGTAACCTATTTGTTTTTTTTTGTTCTTTTCTTAGTGAATGTATTGATATGTTCTATTATGAACCATTTTTTGTCAAAACGTTGGCAATTTGTTTCTTTGTTTAACTTTTTTGAAACGAGAATGACATTTATGTTTAAAAGCGTAATTGCTAATTAGTATTGTTGTTATTATGGTTATTATTAGATAAGTATTATTAAAAATACTAAATTTGTGTAGAAATATGTTTATTTGTTCCTTGCTGTATCAATATAATAAAAGTCTTTCAAAAAAATGTCATTTTGGTGTTTATTTTTTGAATAGTCTGCTAGACGCCACATGATACTTTGTGATAAAAAATCTCACATGGTGTGTTAAGATATGTTTGTATGGGGGGTGTAGGTAACAGTTTTTTATAAAGCGTTTTTAAAAAGGGGCATAAACAATGGAAAACATAGTTCCAAAGGGTTATGAATACAACTTTATAAACCAAAGTAGTTTCAGAACAAAACTACAAGCTAAAGAAGAAATAGAGGTTAGTATAATTATTACATTTTCTGTACCAATACCAATGCAACGGATCACACAATAAACATATATTTAAATAGGTGCTTTTTAGGAGAAATAGTTTGACATCATTATAAGGGTCGGAATAGTGAAATCAATCAAATAATGACCATGCGGATCTTGAGTTTGTTGCGAACCAAAGTTTATGATATTCTTATTGTAGTGTGGCAAAGTACGATATTTATTTTATTATCAAAAATACGAAAACATATTTTGTCTAAAAGTTGTAGGTTGTAGCGGTGTTAGAGAACCACATTTTAAAATTATTTTGATTTATACAGAGTGCTTCAGAAAGTCAGGATAACAAAAGTTTACTTTATTTAAATGATGGAACAGGCCATAAATTAATTTATTTTTGAATTCTACCTGAAATTCTACGAAAATTTCATATGCTATGTCCTAGAAAACATATTTTATCTAAAAGTTGTAGATTGTAGGGAGTTTAGAGAACCACATTTTAAAATTATTTTGATTTATACAGGGTGCTTCACAAAATGAGGGCAACAAAATGTTTACTTTATTTAAATGATGGAACACGCCATAAATTAATTTATTTTTGACTTCTACCCAGATATTCTACAAAAATTTCATATGCTATGTCTTATATCTGTGTTCGAAATTTAACATTTGTGTTGAATTGTTGATTAAAAAAGACTCGATGATTCAATTTACTAAATGCGAATTTATTGCCGTTAATTATAAAATTATTTTGTGCTATTTGATACGCGTTTTTGCGGAACGGCTTGCTGCAGAGAATTGCCTTCTTGCTTCTTTTTAGAGTTCGTATCAGCGGTTCGCTTCTTCCTCGCTTCACTCTAGCTGCTGCTATCGGTGCTGAATTTTGTGTGCGTTGCAGAATGCAAAAACACAGGGACGGAGTAAAGGCACACTCGTCGAGTTATTGTCAAATATGCTAATATGCTTGGACAATTTGAAAAGTAAGGTTTTAGGCAATTTGAGCCTTTGTAAAAACCAAACGGTTTGACTTAGAGCGAAATGACTTTTACATGCCTATCTTAGTATTTAATAGTGTGTACTGACATCAATATCCGGTTAAACCAGCAGTTTAAATTGTCTGTTTTTGCAAGTTTCCGGTTTAACCGGAAGCTGATGTCAGTTGATAGACCATTACAAACTGAGATAGAAATGTGAAAGTCATATCGCTCTAGGTTCAATCGTTTTGATTTGACAGAGGCTCAAAAGGTCTCAAATGTTACTTTTCAAAATTCAAACGTCAATATTTCGAAACCAGTTGAAAATAGGTATATGATATAGCATATGAAATATTCGTAGAATTTTAGATAGAATTCAACAATTGATTAATAAATGGATCCATTAAAAAAAAGTTAGGTAACTTTTCATGACCTCGTTTTTTCGAAGCACCCTGTATATATCAAATTAATTTTAAAATGTGGTCCTCTAAAACTGCTACAACTAAAACACGTTTTCATATTTTTGATAAGAAAGGAGATATTTAGCCACACAGTATATAAAATCCTTAATTGACTGATTAATTACGAGCATGTTCAAACCGCATGACGTGAAACGGTGAATTTTGGCTACAGGTTGATTCTAAGGTGCAGAGGTTCGATAAGAAAGAATTTTCCAAAACTTATATTCTAAAGGATTAAAAACAATCCCTAAATATTAAAAATAAAATATCTCAAAAAAGTGTTTGCTATTTAAAACGGTGAAACACGTAAAATATATTAAAATTTTTTCTATAGGTTTAATTTTTTTGATTTACAAAAGACACGCAAAGGGGTGGAAAACCCCTAAAAAATTTTTAAAAATCTAAAAAATTATTTTAGACGGCGAAACATCAACTATGTAGGGTGATACAAATTCCAGTGTATGCATGGGGTTCTCCAGAACCGTAAGAGATATGAGGTCGGTTAAATTCAGGAACAGTTACGAATTTTTATGCTTTACCAAATGATGTTTTAAAATTTGAAAAATTTCGACTACAATCGATGTTACCCTATAAAAACCGAAATTTTGCAAAATAAATTTTATTTTCTCTCGGACTTATTTAAAGAGGTATTTTAAAATAAATGACACTTAATCATTGCCACTTTTCCCTTCTACAAGATGGCATTATTACATTTAAAATACGGTGTTTCGTCATTGGGCGGCCATCAACAAGTCAATTTTTGTAAATACGGACCTGGCGTTTTTATTAGTATTTTAGAAACCTTTTAATTTTAGAAATTCAATTATGTGTTACACTTATGCCTTAAATCAATAGTTTGAAATATTCCTTTAAAAGTAATGTTCGTTCTCTCTCCAACACATTAGGCTCTTATGGGAAGTGCTTTAAATATTAAGTTCAGTAATATGTGTAATACATTATTAAATTGGGAAAATCAAAAACGTTTTAAAAACCTAGTAAAAATGCCAGATCTGTATTTAAAAAATGGAGTTGATGATTGCCGCCCAAAGACGAAACGTTGGACTTTTAAATTTGATAATACTATCTTGAATAGAAGAAAAAGTGGCATTGATAAAGTGTCATTTAATTTTTAATATCTCTTTAAATAAGCCCAGGAAAAAATTAAATGGATTTTGCAAAAAAATTGTTTTTTAGGAAACTTAGAACGTAGTCGAAAGTTAATACCTTAAATATCTGCCCTATAAATGGTCTTTTGCAAAAATCCGTGGACATGTCAATCTAAATTTATTATACAAGGTGAACGCAAAAATGCTGGGCAGATATCAACTTCATTGTTTTTATTGAGATCCCTATTTTATAAAATTTTTAGATTCCTGATAAAATGATAAGCATTTTTCATGTAGCACGTCCTATACCTAAATTTAACTGCTTTCGAAATATTGACGATTAAAAAATGATGTTTTCGACCATTTGAGCCTGTAAAATCTAAACGGTTTACTTAGGTAAAGGACTTTCACATTCCTAACTTAGTTTTTAATGGTCCACCCTATACATTGACATCAACTTCCCGTTAAATCAGAAATTTTCCAAAGCGGGGAAATTCAAATTTCTTTTTTTTTATTTTACTGATTTATTGTTGATGATTTCAAAAAAACTAAGTGTACTTTACTATATGACATTTTTTATGCACTTTAATAAAATAACTTTTCTCCTACGACGTTCGGTTTTCTCAAAATTATAGTTAATTTTATTTTTAAAATAATAATTTGTTTCGATAGGTAATACTTCAATCCTATACACACAAATAATGCAGTGAAAATCTGATAATTTCCTCAAACTTTTAATAAAGGTTTTTTTTGCAGAAATGGGTACAAGATTTAGAAGCAAAAACTAAAGTTACTTATAGAATTACCAAAACGTTCCCAGTTACTTCTGTGAGGCCTGTCAATGTCTTTAAAAGAATCTATCATTGCCATTTCAACACCAGAATAGAAGAGACGCAGTCATACCGTAGCAGAAATACTAACTGTAGACATCAATTGTATGTTAGAATTGAACGAGAACTTGTCAAGCCAACATCGTTAGTGCATAATAAACTTATTGCTAACTGGCCATGCATAATAGAATTTAAGAATAATCATAACCACACCATCCTGTCAGCAGCTGCACTTCGCTATAGACCAATAGCCGACACAACTAAACAACGTTTTTTTGAATTATTTCAACATGGTCATAATGCTTCTAGTGCCTATCATACGTATTGTGTCGAAATGATGGCATATTATGGTGATGAGTATGACAGTTATGTTACAGATAGACGATTTTTTCCCACCAAGAATGACGGACAAAACCTATGGAAAGCTAAGTTTAAAACATCATATGTGGAAAGATCAGGGAAGAATATGCTAATGTACCTAGAAAAATATTTAGCCGAACAAGCAAAAAACCGCGGGATATTATATAAAGTTTCGACCGTTGAAGAAAATTATTCAGTTGCAATATGTTCGCCTATTATGCAACGCGTAGTGCGATTATTACCACAAGCAAATGAGATTCTCTTCGTGGATTCATCAGGTAAATGCGACGTAGAAAATCATAAGGTATACTTTTTTGTAACACAGTCGCCTGCTGGCGGACTGCCTATTGGGTGCATTTTGACAAACAGTCAAAAATTAGATGTCTTTCTGGAAGCTGTTAAATCGCTGTATGAAATTCTTCCAGTGAAAATTACACCGTCAGTAATTCTAACTGATGACGATCTCGGTGAAAGAAATGCACTTCAGACAGTTTGGCCTAATGCAAAAATGTTATTATGTACTTTTCATGTTTTTAAATCCTGTTGGAAATGGCTACCTATGACTAAAAATGGAATTTTGAAAGACGATGCTCAACTTCATTATAGATTATTTAAAGATATTTTAATGTCAAAAAAAACGAAGATGTAGAAACAGCTATAGTAACATTTTACAAAAAATGTTTTTATGAGAATTTTGATAATTATGTAGAGCATATGATTGATCGAATTGAGATGTGCCGTTAAAAGATATACCACTAGAAAGAACAAAAGCATTTAACTTGACGCAACTGGCAGATTTTATAATAACTAGTTTTGAATCTTACTTTACACAACGTATAATGGACCTCATTTTTAACAGAGTTTCTAAAGCTGTCGCAAAAAAGTATTTCCCTGATGAAAGAGCTAATGAAGTATATACTATAATCAGTCTTGGAAACATGGATTTTAGAGTTAAGACCTCTAGAGATCCAAATATTTTTTACGACGTAGATATGTTTGTTTTCAAATGTTCATGTCCAATTGGCTATAATGGCCACTATTGCAAACATCAAGGAGCTGTTGCCAAAAAGTACCATATATTTACAGCCACTAATACCTTATCACTTTCCTCCAAGCAAATGCTTTATGAAATCGCGTTGGGGAAAATTGCAAATCCATTCACTTTCAAAACACTGAAAATCGATGGAGTTATTGCAACTGACTCAAATGAGAACATTTCTTCTTGCAATAATTTTTCTATCCAAGGTCAACAGGATCAGAACAAGTATGATGGCGTTAACAATAATTCTATGAAATTAGATGCAAAGCCAAATATTGACATAGAATCAATTAAAGAAAAATGGACAGCTCATTCCGACTTATTAATGTCGAGACTTGAAAATGATCCTGAATCATTCGGACCCGCTATAATAAAATACTTGGAGAACTGTAGCAAGTATGCGAAATCAAATCAGTCTTTGATATCAGGCTTGCATTACGCTTTTAAATACACGGGAATTTCGTCTAAGAATAAGAAGCAGGTGATATTAAGAAAAGGAAAAAAAATTCCCGTTCAGCCGACATCAATATCAAGACGTAAAGTTACAATGACAGGTAGAAGAGCATCGTTAGCTGGACGAAAATCGGGAACATCTAACAGAAAACAGCAAAAAAGAGCACCACACAAATTACAACATTGTGTAGAGAAAAACATTGGTCTAGGTGATAATAAATTTAGAAAATAGTAATTTTTCGTGGAGAATGTTAATATTTATATGCTATTTTTGCATTTACATAAGGATAGGTCTATTTAGTTGTGATTACATTATGTTTGTTTGTTTAAAAAATTAGAGTAAGGAATTTGAGGTTTTAGTGTTCTGAACTGAGTGATTCTATACGAATAATATTTTTAAAAATATAATATATTGAGTCTTATTTACATTTTATAAACAGTGATAAACTGCAGTCATACTAGCATAAACAACGTCTGTACCTTGCCAGTTGATCGACGCTTGAACACTCGTAGTAAACTGCAGACGTATTAGGACCAACTACGTCTGCACTTTACTAGTCTTCTTATTGCTCGGATTAATCTTAAAAAGCCGAATCGTTTGCCTATCCCTTGTGCGTCTGCAGTTTACGTATATGCACCCGGGTTAGTTCACCGTGACTTTCAGTGATAGTGCCTAAGTTATAAAAATGTGTATACGAGAATCAATACAAGTGAATTTTTTAATAAATTATTGCAAAATCTATTATTTTAAACACCGTTATAGCTTGTGCTTCTTTTGGAATTGGAGAACCTTCCATATAAGACATTATGGATGGTATATATGTATAAAAATTGGTTCATAAATTATTTTTGAAATTTTGAGGTTAGATAATTTTTTTTTAAATATGAATTTATTTTTACTATTTCGAAAACTTTCGTATTTACGATTAAAAACTCCCACAGGAAATATTTAGCACCAGAAATGAGTCTTGTAAAGCTCTATGAACGGTAAACAAAGATCTGAATATGTATCTATGTACATATTCCGAGAAAGAAGTATTTTCATCAAAATTTAATTTTCGTTTTCTTGCTCCCATAAGGGCAATTTATTAAGAAACAAAGTAAATTTGTAACAAACAGCAAAAAAACAATGAACGGAAATTCGATCTTAGAAAAGCGGCCTACACTAGATATGATATGAAAAGAGATGGAAATATGTCAAAAACAAATTCAGATGAATTAACCGCCATAGCATTCGACCTAATGGAAACTCTTCCCAAGCCAATTATTATTATTAAATACGCCTTTGGATCTGCTGTTTTGGAATACACAACGTAGGTATAAATAAATTATTTCTACACATATGGGATGAATTATTTGCTTCAAAGGGTCCACAAGACGCAGAAACTTTATTTGGCATTACATAACACACTTTGTCAAAACAGAAACACAAAAATGGCAGTTTTGTTCAAATGCACTGCATCTTTTAATATGACACATTTTTAGCGAGTGGAACCTTTCTTTTATCTAGCGACCAAGACTTTGACTTGATAGAAAAAATAAGTTCTTTAAATAGATACGTTTCGGTAGGTTGAAACGTTATTGAATCATCAGAAAATTAAATTAAATTATCATCTTTTAATGTAATTAAAATATGTTCCGATAAATTTCATTCGACTGCAAATTTAAAAGAAAAATGGAAATTGCAAATAAATCTTAAGTGGCTACTTTATAAAAATGTGACACATTTTGTATTTTTTTACTCAAGTAATGATGAAGTAATAGAAGTTCTGCAACTGAAAGTTAAGATGAACACTTCAGTTTATCGTATCATAATGAGTATAAAATGAATACCAAAAGGAAAAAGACATTTTAGGATTGGTCCCTTTTCCACCACTAATTTATTAAGTTTCATAAAAATCAGAAAACGTCAGAGAACCCTCAAAAGGAGTTTACTGAAAAAGAGAAGAACTATAATTTGGGAATTCAATACTTAGTAAATATTCTTGTTTGTACTTTTACTGCGACATGTTCCGTAGTATTCTTTGCAATAATTTTTGATTTATTGAATTATGTAAAATGCACTAGCCAAGAGAAAATTATCGTTTTCATTAAAGTAATAGTAGTCAAGTCAATATTCTTTTGGTAAAATCCAAATATCAATGATTGCTAGACTTGTAAATCACATTAAATAAAATTATGCGTATCTGAATGAATCAAACTCTACCGTTATTATACATTTAAAATAAAAAAATTTAAACCTGATTTTCTCAAAGTAATCGTGTTGGGCTTAGACCATGATAGTCATATTTTTGAGTAGCATAAAATGTTGTGAATAGTACTAATATCGTAGATAAAAGGGTAAGTTGTTGAATCGATAACATACAAGTACAGGGTTATCATTTATATTTCGCCACTTTATGCAGGGTTTATTATTCAGATAGAAAAAAATACTAAATACAAAAGGTGTATGGATTTCAGGGAGCTTCCTAGAAAAAATAATTTTGAATATACAGGGTGAGTCAGAAACGAGTGGAGTATCAAATTTTGTGTTTTTTTTTAATGGAACGCCCGGTATATTTTTGAATATTTAGATTCTCCTCGTTATTCTCTTTTCAAAAATGTATAATATGTCTATACTTGCAGCGGTAGTTTCTGAGCTATTTGACTTCAAAATTGCCCCTTATCTGAATAATAATTTTATTATTTATTTATTTATATTATTTCTCATTATGATGTTAATGTAGAAAAGATTATTATGATCTAAAGTAAGAAAATATTTTATTATGAACGACAAATACTAAATGAAAGTATAAAAAAGGGAAAACGACAAATAAAAATAAAAACCATAAATTCTAGTTCTCCACCCTTAGTTGGCGAAGCATTTCTCAATGTTCTGTAATAATTTGTGATTAACCTAAAAACAAAATCAGGGTGATTTTCGTTTAATATTGCAATTTGTTCCCTAATTCTCTGTTCCAAAACAGCTATATTTTCGGGCCTATTGTAGTAAACTTTCTTTTTAAGGTAACCACATAGAAATATGTCAAGCAGCGTCAGGTCTGGACTGTTTGCTAGCCAACTTATATGTCCATTTCGTCCAATCCACAGATCATAGTTCCGATTCAAAAATTGAGTGACATTTACAACATTGTGCACTGGAGCGCCACCCTGTTGCCAAATTAATGAAAATACTGGTTTAAAGGAATGTTATGTAGCTGCTGTTCTATATCGTTTTCCAGATATTGTAGATATCAGACACTAGTAAGACTTCCACGGAAAAATATTGGTCCAATAGCTTTATTTTTTACAATGCCACACCAAACATTTTTGAATTTTGACTACTTGAATTTTGTGAGGATTGTTTGTCGCCCAGAACTGTTTATTACGACGATTAAACATACCACTAGTAAACGTAGCTTCATCTGTAAAAATTATATTGTTTAAAAAGAGAGGATTTTACAAACGCCTTCTTAAAATTTCTTGACATAAAATTAATCTTTGTCGTTTATGTTCATCAGTTAGACCATGAACCGGTAGAAATTTATATGGATGATAATTATAACGATGAAGAGTTGGTTGAATTTCTCCGAATGATTTTTGAAAATAAGTCACTGCATCAGGAATTGATCTTTCAGGATTTTCTGCAATAAAATGAACCAGATATATTACTAAGTATAGAAAAACTGATAATTATTACTTGTAAAGAATAGCAACACACTTAAATCAAAGTTTTCGTTTGGATTTATACTTCTTCTTTTTCTATTTAAACTTTTGGTTTCTTCAAATTTACCTTTACTATATATCCTATTGTGCTTCGTGTTGGGACGGTGCTACCGGAAAATTTCCTATGATACTCATTTTGAGTGTGGGCACGGTTTCCATTATTGACATCGTATAATTGTAATATATTTAATTTCCCTTCAATGGTATAGCCCATTTTATTGCCGTTAAATGACAGTAGTAATGCCAGTACCCACAAGTTACCTTAGACACGATTTCACGTCAATTAGCTAGGATAATAATTATGTTGAATTTCAGATAAGGGACAATTTTGAAGTCGAACAGCTCAAAAACCTACCGCTGCAAGTATAGACATATTATACATTTTTGAAAAGAGTATAATGAGGAGAATCTAAATATTCAAAAATATACCGGGCGTTCCTTAAAAAAAAATTTGGTATACCACTCGTTTCTGACTCACCTTGTACATTCAAAATTATTTTTCCCTGAAATCCATACACTTTTGTATTTAGTATTTTTTCTATCTGCAAAAATAAAACCTGTATAAGGTGGCGAAATATAAATGATAACCCTGTACTGTGCCTGTACGTTAAATGCAATGTATCATTTAAAGATTAAAGGACTTTCTGCCGGGTCTACTCGACAATCACCTCTATAATGGAATACCGCAGATTACGTCTGTATCGTGCCCTCTCCCACTGAATAAAATGGCTGATGCGATTAGTGTTTGCTTTAAGGTTTCTTGCCAATTTTATCAGCAGGCTGGGAATATTACTTAATTATATTACTTAGTTAACATTATAACCATAAAATTACAGTAGAAACTTTGACGTTGTCACACAACTTGAAAGCTAGTTTTCTAAATGCCTGAGTTAAAAGATACGTTTTGATTGTGAAAATTCCAATGAACGGCGGTGAAAACCATTTTTCCTGCACGCCACCTAAAATTGCGGAGACTACAAAACGGAAACATAAAACTTGCTACCTGAAAATGTAAGAGGCAAATATGAAGTAAATATAATGCAGTGCACAAGGAACTATCAAATGTTTTGTTTATATTTTTATAAAAAGTCAAGGGTACTGACATCGTATCTACTTAGATCAGTTCTATGCTAGGCTCCACAATAGCAGTAAAAAACGATGTCCACACAAGTCAATATAAGAAAATAATAATTGATATTTTTTACCACCAAGTCTAGCTACCTTCAAAAGGAACAAATTAACCTTAACTAAGGAGGAAGTTTGGAACTTTGGGTTATATTAATCAAAAAAGTGAAGAGGAATGCTGAGAAGAATTATATTCATCATCTACTGCATTTGTGTTTAGAAAATTTGGAACGTTTAAAGCAATATGCTCAATTTCACGATTTAAAATAAAATATCTTAATAAGCCGGAGTTTTTTTGTTCTATTACTTTTTCTTACTTCGTTATCCTCTTTATCTTTTTCTATATCTGTCTTAGTATCTAGATTATCATTTTCGCTTACCTCATGCATACTTTCATCCTTCTCCTGTTGATTCATTACTATTTCAATTTCGCTATTACCCTTGCTACCACCTATAAGTTCAACACTTGAATATTCATTCTCGGACAAGTCAACCAGAGAAGTATTTACTCCTAAATTACTTAAATTTTCAGACTCATAAATAGTTACATTACTAACCGTTTTAACATTGTGTTTGATAAGACTTCAAACCCTGTAACCAGAGTCAAACTTAGATTCCTGATTTTCTTTGGGTATATGACAGTAAACGAAACTACCTAAAACTTTCAAGTGCTTCAAATCAGGTTTTACGTCATAAAACATTTTTGCCCGAGTGACATAATTTTTAATGCAATGATAATGCCCTACCCTTTTCGATAGCGTCCTATTGAGTTGGGTGCTGGAAAGTCGTCTACCCAGTTTGTGATTAATAGGAACCCCAAAATTAGAACAGCTTTATCTTCAAGAACCGGTTTTTTATTTTTTACTCAAACCTCAACCTTAACAACAACAACAGCTGACTGTCTATAACGTGTCAGATATCAAATACATTCGGTCACATTGATTAATTGTGGGCAGTGTCTACGGCCATCTAACGATAATAAAATATAAATATTTGGATTGTTACTTTTAACACTCGTTCTAAATTCCTGGCTTCGTAAAAATACCCACCATTCACCATGTGGTCGGTTACACTAGAGTCAACAATAAATTTCACAACCTCCGGTTCCTTGGTATCTCACATATCATATGACTTCCTGTAGTTGGGAGTAATGCAATGAGCTCCTCTCCCTTCTCGGAACAGCCCTTCGTTGGCCTCTCTTCTATTATCAGTACGTATATTTAACCAACAATATTTCCTGAAAATTCGACGCTTACCACAATTGTGACATTATATACCTTGTCTTTTGTTCATAACTAGTGCTGCTCATTTTATTTTTATTTTCTCTTGTGTTTTTAAAATTTCTTTGAGTACTGTATGCTGCTGTGCTTCTAATATTGACTTATTTAATTTGTGTAGTACTATTTTTCTTCATTTAATTATCCAACAATTTTGCTTTAACAAAGTCTAGCATTAACTTTTTTATTCTAAAATTTTCAGGGCTGTTAACAATGGTATCCTAGCTAGATGCCAACGTCAGTAACAAGTAACATACCTACAACATATATTCCTTTTAGGCTAACTTGAACAGATTTAAGCTCTTGCTGTCTCTCCGAACTTTAATTCCTGCTCGATTGGAGAAGCATTTCCTCCTTCATTGCTAGATTTTTCACCAGGTCCAGGATAGTTTCCAATGATAGTATTCTTTCCCATCAAATTGACCAATCGTGTACTTTTCCACAGTAGCATTTCTTGTGCCGTAAGTGTTCATTCTTAAGGTTCAGCTCTTGTTATATTTGTTTTCAGTTTCCAACTTTCCAAGCTTAGTTGTGCATTTTCCTCTACAACTCTGGAATAAAAGAATTCTGAACTTCTGGGCCCATAACCTGAAGAAAACTACTGGGAAGTCGGCTACCAAATTTGTAATTAATAGAAGCCCAAAATTAGAGCAGCTTTATCTTCAACAAAACGAATTTTTTATTTTTTACTTAAACTTCAATATTAACAACCACTGACTATATAACGAGTCAAATATCAAATACATTAGGCCTTTTTTTCTGTCACACATATTGACAGTTGACGGTGTTTATACGACTGTTTAGCATTTGGATTGTTATTTTTAACAAAAAGAAGTTTTAACAATTAGAATAGCCGGTACTTTTCGCCGGAATGAGTTGGACAAGATCACAATTATTGATGACATTCAGGGAAAACGCTCAGATCTTATGGCAAATATACCTGATTCTAAAACCATAAAAAGTTGAATATACACTCCTACAATTATTTCTTTTTCTACTAGACATAGTTAAGATTAACAAAACTCCAATACCCTAAACCAAGTCGTGTTTTTTTAAGCAATTACCCAAGAGAAATGATCGTAGAATCTAGCATTTATGTGCTTCACTGCTTCAGGCGTATATCTGCCACCCTTAGTTGGCAGCAAGTAAAGCAAGAACACGAACAAGAATTAAGTAATAACAGAACCTATATTATAGCTAAATTTATGATTTCAATTTTTGGCGAACATACGAATTTACGAATTAAGAGTTTCGCTCCTTCAAAATGTCTCCAAAAAAATAATGCGAAGTTTGGCACACGTTGGAGTTGGTTGTCTATACGTTTGATACTTCAATAAACATTATGCTGGTTGCTTTAACCTTGTCGTGCAATATCAATCAACATTAACTAAATAACTCTATCAGTACTACTTTTTCCATAAAAAATGCAGATAAACAATGCTGAATAGCACATATTGGGATTTGTCTACTCTTAAGGCCTGCGTTAGCATGTTCTTAGATACAAGGGATTAGATTAAGTTGGTTCTAGTGGAGAACTGAAAATACAAATAGCAATTCTTTCAAAAGAGCTCCTATTTATTAGGCCTCATTTATCTATTCCATTTCGAGTTTGGGCTTGCGCCTTGTGATTTTACGTGAACTATCAGCGATGAAAATTTTGTCAGTGCATAGACGCAGAGCTGTTATCCATATTTTGACCCATTTCGATCTTAAATAACTCGAAAACGAAAAAGCTATAGAGTTGCGGTTTTCTGTGAATAATTTCATTTTACTGGAAGTTTTTTTTTTGAAGTATATGTCATTTTATTTTGACAATCACACTGAACACAAAATGGCCAAATTTTAGGTATAGAACAACTTTGTTATTTTAAATGAAACATCCTGTAAATTTTTCCCAAAATCTTAAGACTTGTTCGTTTTTTCGTAAATTTAATACAAGTTATAGTTATTTTTTAAAATAGTGGATTTATTGAGCTCTAAAAAACACATTTTCCCATATGTCAGTGTCGATCGCATTTGACACATTGTTTCGAAGTCGAAGCGCAAAAAAAGTGAAAAAGAGGAGTATGTGATAATGTTTGCAGATAATAATGAAAATAACCCGTAAAAGTTTTAGGATTATGTTTAATAAAACTCCATTAACAAAAAACCCAATTAAAATTTGGTACAGAAAACACGTAGGAAAGGAACAGTAAGCGATAGAAATTTACTAAAGTCAATACAAGTTATGGAGGTAACCAAAGAACATCAAAGCCTATCAACAAGAAAAATCGCAAGTTCCACAAAAATTTCTCATTGCACAGTGCAAAATATCAGGACAAAGTTCTCAAACTAAAATATGCGTAACCTGCTAGTGATTCAGGATTATCCATTACTAGTGAATCTTTAAACTTAAGATTTATTTTACAGGTAAGCGTAGACCTATGGGTTTAAAAACTTAGTCCTATAGTTTTAACGCTAGTGAATGTGGTAGTGTATGTTTCGGAATTTTGATGCAAAAATACATATATATAAACGAAAATGGTTTTAGGGCATAACATTATTTTAGAAAGTAATAATTACATTTGATATTATAGTAATTCAGTTACAATGTAATAATTACTTGAAAGAAACTGTAATTCCATGACAAATTACTTATTAAATGAAATTGAAATTTAGACTATCATTTCCTTCAATCACATTTCAAGCCCGGCAGCTCCTAACAGAAAAAAGGGACCCTTTTTTCAATCTGCCTTTGATAGGGGACATACTTACAGCCGTAAACTATCCAAATATGCATTAAAGTTTCTCGCACTGCAGTAATGTATGTCGAAAATTTAATTTTATTTTGCAAAAATAATGGTCTCCTGGAACAACTTTTTACAGTCTACCGATTACATGAATATAAACTAAGTTTACCAAATCCGTCATAAGTTTATTGACAGACGTTTTTAGCGAGTACAATACTCACGCATGCTCTTGTAATTTTGTAAAAAAATCATGTCTCTGAGAACAATTGTTTACAGTCTGTCAAGTACAAATTAGACTCAGTTATCAGTAAAGTTGTAACAATTTTACTAGGCAGACGTTTTGCAGATGTATAAATGTTTTAGACTTGAATCAGTAAAAATTTGTTCCGAGTTATCATAAAAATGTTGTTAATTAACTAGTGCGTCTGAGACATTTATACATCTGCAAAACGTCTGTCTAGTAAAATTTTTATAAGTTTACTGATAACTGAGTCTAACTTGTGCTTGGCAGACTGTAAAAAATTGTTCTCAGTGAATCGATTTTTTTACAAGATTACACAAGCATGCGTGACTATTGTACACTCGCGAAAAACGTCTGTCAATAACCTTATGACGGATTTGACAAACTTAGTTTGTATTCATGTAATTGGCAGACTGTAAAAAGTTGTTCCAAGAGAACATTTTTTGCAAACTAAAATTAATGTTTTAACATGCATTACCGTGGTGCGAGAAATTTTTAATGCATATTTCGACAGCTTACCGCTGTAAGTAAGGCAGACTGAAAAAAATGGGTCCCTTTTTTCTGGCACGAGCTGCCGGCCGGTCTAAAATCAGAATTTTTAAATTTAGTCGTGGTATAATAAATAATATGTTCCATATAAATATATAAAATTTTCTAACAGTTATATTTTTTTCAGGTAGCATTTATAAAGTCCTGCTGCATAAAAATACATCTCGCTGAAGTAATCATAACAAAGGTAGTAAGAAGGTTCCTAGAAATGAGTGAGTTTACGGGACGAGCGAGGGTTGCCAACAATGGCTCTTATAGAACAACTCACACATCTGGAGGTGTGTGAGTTGTGTACTATAATTTTTCTACATTTGCTATATTTTCCAATACTTTCCAAAAACTGCCGATTATATAGCTTAAGCTTCAGTTATTCAGCAATATTTATATTGTACTTAATGCTTAAAAATACTTTTCAATGTTGAGTACAAGTTCTACAATGAAGCATTTTTTTGGCAAGCTCTCCAAGATAAAGGTGTATATTTCTTAAATTGCCAAGATTAATTCTCAGCCACCAAATCCATAAATTTCTTGTAAATATTCATATCAGTTTTGGATATTTGTAACAAAATATTATTGAAGCTTTCTAGCGCAGTTTGCGGTATTTCAGGAAGATTAGACTCAAAATCACCTCCAGAATGAAGGATGCCTATTGTAATGTTCTCGTCATTGGCACTATAAAACACTTCCTGTCGAAAGGCTACTTCCCGTCAGCCGGTGGCCTAGTAATTAGCTGTATACGACATACGACATTGCTGAACTTAATAGTAACAACCAACATATTATGTGATACCTTCAGAATGACCTATGATTATTACCACGGATATGCGTTGCATATTAGTTCTGAAACTGTTGCGTAATATTTAATTCCTAACAATTCCAATTTTCATTACATAACAGTAGGGTATGCGTAATTGGTCTTTTGGTTTATTATTATATATTACAGTCGTTATAATAGAGCAGAAAAAAATTATCGTGTTGGCAAAGTTATTAGCGGCTAGGTCGCGCCGGTCTAGAATCGTTTCCGATGACGAAATACTGCGTGCGACGCCTCCCTCTCTCTCTTACAACTCCAACGCCACCTAGTGTATGTGGCGATGACTGGAGCGATTGTATTCGCGCTATGTCTTCGTGATGCAATCAATTTTCAGTATAAGCCGTGGTGGTCTAGAGGTTTAGATGGTTGGGTCTCGATTTTGTGGCTATCGGCGGCGGCCGGCGGCTCGGGTTCGAACCCCGTTGCTTTTTTTTATTTTTTTAAGGTTAAGTTTCTAAACAGTTTTTTTCCTGATTTTGGGTATGTCTTGGGTTAGTTTTGGTTAGCAAACAGTTTTTTTCTTGATTTTGGGTATGTCTTGGGTTACGTTTGCGTTAGCCCCAGGTTAGTTTCCTTTTCTTGAGCCCCCGTAGCGAGCGGTAGCGAGCGGAGGGCCATACGAAAAGTGAAATATTACTTATTGTAATACGTGCCCGTACTTTGGATGCACTTTTTACGAAATATACAGCAGCTTGCATGTGTTTCCTCGAATACACAACACAATCGTGTCGGGAACGATTCTAGACCGGCGCGACCTAGCGATTAGTGGCAAAGTTGACAATGATGTAAATCTTTCCATACGTAGCTCGATTGGCAATATATTTTTACAAACTTTTTGAAAACTGTCGGAGGTGCATAAGCTTCGGTGGAAAAACTATTGAAGTTTTTGAGCTAGTTTTTTATTATTGCTTGACGTGCAATGTTATTAATCTTATAGAGAACGGACCGAGGGTTATTGATTCAGAGGATATTTTACTTTGAAACCAAGGCCAACAAGTTTCAAAATACCAGATAACCACGGTTCTGCAGCAAGATATAAACTATGAAGGACAAGTTTTTGTCTCTAAGATCTCTTAGCTTCAAAAAAAAAGGCTTGAAAAATACAACTGTAGGATGTTTTAAAGAAAATTAAATTCGAGTAGCGGAACAATAAACTTTAAATACAAATTAATAATTGATTTCTGTAGAATAACAAAAAAAGTTATTAATTCGAATTAGAATAAATATTAGTAGAGGTTCGAGACACAGGTTGTTTTACACGGAAATACAATAATATAGTTTAGACAGACATTGTTATTGTTTGAGCGACGGACGGTTTCAAATTCCGAGGAGCGTAGCGCCTTCTATGGTCAAAACTCATACAACAAAATTGTACAGCACCATAGATTAAAAAAGTAAAAAATAGACAAAAAGTGACAAAAGAGCAAGCGTAGTAAATAATAACAGAAGAACCTGTTGACATTATAAAACACACATAACTGGAAATGCCTAAAAACAGATCAAACACAAAACTTTTGGGATAAACAGCTATCATTGACATTTTTTTATGGCAGTGGCACACACATTAAAGGGAGATCCTATGGCGCTCGACGAGCGGTGTGTGAGCGAAGATGTTGATTGACACGATTCTTGAATAGTTGTAGGTTGTAATTAGTGGGAAACAGATGTCCTGGGAGTGAGTTTCATAGTGATGCAGTGCGCCAGACAAATGAGTTCTTGTAAAGCGATGTTCTAGGTGTTTCCAGTTGTACGACGAACCGGTGCGCTCTTGCCGTCTGTCGTGACTGTCTGACAAGAGTTGCCTTGGGCGGGATGAGGCGGGCCAAATCCTGGGAACATTGCCGTGAAAGTATCTGTAAAACAGAGACATCTCGGACACATGTCTGCGGTGTTCCAGACTATCCAGATTCCGGGTCAACTCCGGGTCGCCGACGAGACGCACAGCTCTCTTCTGAATGGAATCCAGCAGCTTTAGGGTGTGCTTTGGTGTGGCAGTGAGCAGTATTCTAAGCACGGTCTTATTTGCGCTTTGTAGAGCAAGAGCAACTGTTGCGGTGTATAGAGTATTTTGTTGCGAAATAGCGCACCAAGCTTCTGGAAGGCTGATTTTGCGATGTTAGCAACACGGTCATGCCAGGACATATTGCTGTTGACCGAGACATCCAGCAGTCCGATTGACGAAGATGAAGGAATGGTCGATCCTGCCATAATAATCTCGGGGCCCGCTGTTTGGCCCTCTTGGTAAACGTTGCTGCTTGGGTCTTTGCTGCATTGAACTGGACCAAATTTTGGTCGTCCCAAGTTTGAACTCTCTCCAGGTCTTGATTAATTGCTGTAATCTGCTCTTGTCTGCGGTGATGAGTCTCAGTTTTTCTGATCTAAAGTGGGAGACAGCTGTCATCTGCAAAACTGTAAACAGGATTATTCGTTTTGATCAGCAGGTCATTAATATAGATGAGGAACAGAGTTGGTGCAAGTATTGCGCCCTGAGGCACGCCCGCGTCGATGGTGAATGTGTCTGAGATGTGTCCATCAACTGCAACGTGCAGAGATCGGTTCTTAAGGAAACTGGCAAGCCAGCTGCAGAGAGAGGCTGGCAGTCCGAAGGACGGCAGTTTGTTGAGTAGTCCGTCATGCCAAACTATGTCGAATGCCTTTGAAATATCCAACGCAATCGCTCGAGACTCTCCGTAGTTCTCAATTGCCCTACTACATATATGAGTGACATATGCCAATATTTCTCCTGTCGATCTCTCTTTGCGAAAGCCGTATTGATTATCGCTGATTATTCTGTTGTTCTCGAGGTACTTGAGTAGTTGTTGATTGACTACACGTTCCATGACTTTGGAGATTATTGGAAGCAAGGCAATTGGCCGATAGTTTGAGGACGTGGTTTTCTTGCCTTTTTTGAAACAGGTTGCACTTGAGCGACTTTCCAAGAGGATGGGTAAATCCCTTTTTCGTAAGACAGAGAAAAAAGCCTGGAACAAACGGGTGTTATAAATATCTAATCATTTAAATAAATACAGTAATGGAAGACTCACAAATATTACCACAATTCCTAATAAAAGGGAAATATGTATAAAACCGAAAAACCACTATACAGGAAATCCGGCTAATTGCCGACTAATAACTTGTTTTCATATACTGTATACAATCATAAAATCAGCGATACCCAAGATAATAGATCAACACCGTCAAATATACAATGTACCTAATTTCGGAAGAGTGAAAAGGTTTTAGGAGGAGTGGTCAAGGTTGTAAGGATCAGTTAATAATAGAAGCTGTGATAATGATGCAAAGAAATAAACAACCAACCTACGAATATGTTATGTAGTTTACAAGAAAGCTTTCGGCTCTGCTCCGCATTCATGACTAATGAAAATACTACAAATTTACAAAATGATCTTTTTAGAGCCTTCTTAGTTCTTAGGGAATCCTGTTTGTTTTTTGGATTTACGACTAAAACCTGACCAATAGCCTGAGCATGGCTTTCCTTTACTATATGACTTCGTAGCATATCATGATCATTCTTATACTATTTAGCAACACTTTAAATGGCTATATCACTGGTGTTTCCTCTCTATTATTAGATACTCTACCTTGGCTATTAGCAGTTTAAAAAGTGATGCACAAGCAGTGTTTTAAATTGCTAATAACCCTGGAAAAATATCTACTAAGACGAAACACTCCACGGAAATAAAGTACTGCTGTTTTTGTTAACATCTTAGTTTGATGGACGATATTTGACAGATAACCAATTTGCACCAGAATAAGGCCCAATCCCATTAATTTTAATACATATAAAATAGACTCTAGTGTCTTACCTACCGTTGAACTAAGTCACCACTTTCAAACCTCCAACTTTTTAACAATTTGTCCACATTTAATTCACCGCTGATAAGGTAACAACACTGAGTTGACCTTATGATTTTTTAAATTGCAATGGCGGCCGATACGTTGTCGTTTAGTCTACACTTTAGTTGCACAGCTTTAATTCAGACAAAAATAAGTATTGTTTGGAACGATTTTATTTTTCATTACATCATTTATATGCTTAAATAAAACACATGATTTATTAAAAATAATCCTAGTCTTTTCATTGCTTGCAATAATAAATTTTGTTATCAATTTAAAACTCTACTACCAAATTCTGTTATAAAGTTAGACGCGAAATTGTTATTTAAATTAAAATAAAATATTATAATCAGCAGATGGCGCTGAACGACAAACTGCTATCAAATTAAAAATTAAGAATTAAGTATATTATATTCGGATAAAATACGTTGAAATATGGACACCACTAGTCTTCGTAACAGTCCTTCCAGCACCGCCTGAAAATCACCTACGCTAGCTCAGCTCAGGTTGGTCCGATGTTATTTTTTTTTCCCACTAAACAAGTTCCAAATGGTGTACGTGGATATGAAATTAAATCAATATAGGTTAAAGTCAAAGTCGAGGTTGGACGCTACCAAGTTTACTTTTGTTGGCAAAGCCCTATCGTTGTTGTTACGGACACAGTAAAAAAAAACTTGAAAATAAAAGAAATGGAGTACAAACTCAAGTATCGAATAAGTAAATAATTACCTGTCGTTGTCTATGCTAGCTGCACACAGTTATCACACAAGTTCTAGATTCTCCAATTTAAACAAAATAACAACAGTAATTGAGGCCAATACTTTTATTTTAGGGGAAAAATAAAGTAAGCTCCTCTAGCCTTATAAATGAATTCTCTGGGTTGAGGGAACCCAGTTACCCTGTAGTGAAATTTCGAAATGTCACCGATTACTGTTCAACTAGACACACCCTCTTGTCAACATGACAGTCTAAATTGGAATTTTAAGATGTGACTTAAAAGGAATTGTAATTTAAAATGTTATCTCCCCGTGTCCGCTCTGCCCGAACCCTGCAACCTAGACGGCGATAACTTAAACCAGCTAAAAATTTGTCCATAAACTGACATCCGACATTCTCTGCTGTCATCCAAAAACTATAGAGTAGTCTAATTTGTAAGGTTCCATAAAAGTTCTAAAACAACCCTACGGGGAATCAGAAACTAGAACCCTAAAACGGAAATTAATCCACCAAAACAACTTAACATGAAAATAATGGGAATATCGAACTCGGCCCCCAGAAACTAATTGAAATTTTACATTCACAAACAACTTAGAACAACTCACCCATAACTGGGGTTCACCAAAACCTTCCTGGATAGCTTAAAGAAAATATGGGATTATCGCCATTATGGCCGATGGTAGAATTTATGCCTTCTACTGTAACAACCTCCCTCTCCCGAAAGTTTGAATCGGCTTTCAACCTATTTCATCTCGAAATGGAAATACTTTCCGGGAGCTACCTTCTCAATCCAGGGAATCTTCTTTGGCTACTGAAGAAAAGAGTTGACTACCTAAATCAACAACAACCAGTTCTCCTGTTTTTTCCCATCCTTCTAGATTAATACACAGAAAATTCTGTAAACACATCAAAATCGTCCGACTGTCATTCCACTAAATACCTTAAATCACAATTTAAATATTGCGATCAAGAAACTAATCAGGTTCGTTATCGAAAAAAATAATAGGGATGGTTTTCCAAACGATATACCTTCCTAGAATGACTTCTATAAATAAAAAGAATTTCCTCCCGTAACAATTTTCATATTCAAAATAATTAGATTTCTCTTAAACTTGAAATTGAAATTGTTTTGCAATTCAATAACTTGTTTATTATTAATTCAATATTAGTTGAATACTTGACTGGATGGCAATAATCTGAATTAATATGGATTATATTTAACTCAAAGCATAAGTTATCAATAATGGGCTGATAATTGAACCAGGATATTTTTTTCTGCACAGCAAACATCGTGAACATAATTGGCACATTTATTTGTCTGCAGAAAAAATAAAAGGGGGCCAAGAACAGATGATACTTGAGATATATATTTTTTTATTTATAAAATATAACTATTGTTAAATCACAAATATTTGGAAGAATGCAGCGTTTGCCTTGATTTCAGCTTATTTGTCGGGACGTTATTAGTAAGTTCAGTTCAGACAAAAGACCGAGGTAATTTCTTGATGATCGGATTACTATTAAAAAATAGAACGAATTGATAATGGATAAAGATGATTTTTAGGTCAGCGATGCACCACTAGATCTGTAGATTCACACAACCAAATCCTCTCGACTTCTAGTTAATTATTAGTTCACAGGACAGGTAAATTCTTCTGGCGTAGGTACTATATAGTAAATTATTTTCTATAATAAAGAAAGGATATCTCAATCTAATAATTAAGTGAATTGATCAATGCGAGTTTATCACGAATAGCTGCTAAACTAGGACATTGACGACGTCGAATACATATAGTAAAGTTGGATAGAGAAAATTAATAATTTGGTAAGAGATGTCTCAAAAGGGAAAAATATTGAGTGTCGAAATTAAAATGAAAGTATACAGATCAAAAAGCATTGTAAAAGGACCCAGGGTAGCTAAATTACCACCATTTTAAATATTCGATAGAAATAAGCAAAACTTGAGAAGTAAAACGTAGGACCTTGTTCAGTGCTGTATGCGTTCGGTGGATAGATAAAAAATTACAGGAGTTACCAATTCAATTTCAGTTTATCTCTTTACTAACCATTGCGTCTTATGATTGATCATTGTAGTTTCACAAGTGCATATCCATCGGATAGCTCCCAAATCTCAAATTATCGAAGATAAGCATAGAGAAGTTCCAAACCCCCATCTTTGTAACTTTTACATTTAAGAGAAAGCTTGCTATACTTCAAATTGCCAGTGCATCAACAGGGTTGACATCTCACAATGTGTACTAAATAGTATAAATACTAATTCACCGAGTTACCTACATCGACTAAATACGCCAAAATTTAATGCAACATCGTAATATATTAATTTTTGAGACACAAAGTACTCGAGACATTTGATAAATTTATAGATCCTACCTGTAAGAACATTATAATTAACAAGAAAATACTGCCTATGTTATGAAAATTTCTGAACATCATAATGATATAAGTACGTCTAATCTCTTTTAAGAAACTTTTGCTTGTTGGATATCAGTGCGTAGTTGAAAATTTAAGAGAGTTTTCTAAGTGTAAATGCTAGCTAAAAATGTAAAAATATTGGACCAACTAAAGAAAGAAGAACGTGGTAATTGAAAAATAAAACGATGTGTAATCACCTATACCGATTAGTGATAAAAATATCGGAAAAAATGCAGCAAATAAATAGAAATTATGGATATTTAAATACGCTAAATTTGGCCAAAATTTGCAAACCTTTTGGAAAAAATGCCACAGATATGCTTTCTATATAACGTGAAAAAGTAATTCCAATAAAACATAATATGAATTAATTTGCAACGCCTCTATTATTACAAAATAGTAATAAAAAAAAATTATCAGTAAATATGCGCTTGAAAAGCCTTGCTCAACATCTCCTTATCTTACAGTCATATTTAAATTTAAAAATAACATTTGTTTGTAATTCAGGGACAGTCGCGACATTTTCAAAGATCCACAAAAATGTTTGAAAATTTCTTTAAAAGTTGAAAACCTGTGTTTTTTATTACCGTATTAAATTTTTTGTGCTATACAAATTAATTTATCAGAGAAACTGATACGCCAAAATACCATTTTTATTTTAGTATATTTGAACTGCATAATGGTATGTTATGGAATATTTTTGCTATAGATAGAATTATGTGGGGATTAGGTGATTTTGCAGCAAGAAATTAAAAAAAAATTCCTATTGATGTAAGAATGCATTTCTCTATTCATAAAAGCAACGAAAAATGCAAATAATGCAAAAGATGCAAATTATTCACGGTTTTTAGTGATAACCTCTAATTCAATATCGCTAATCGCTAATCTGCGTTAATAAAAGTTATTGGTGGCTCAAGTAAGTTTCACCAAAAAAATAAAATACTTTCTCAACTTGAAATTTTTCTCTGCCAAGTAGGTCAGTCCATCTCTGTCGAATTTTCATCAATGGCTGCTCATGTACGACATTTTGTCCGCACTTATTACGAAACGAGTGTTTTCCGTCCAGTGGCCAAGTGACGCCATAAATCCAACCGCTTCCTAAAAGGAGTCCTGCTCCCTTGTAATTAGATATAAGGGTTTGCGAGCAAACTAATTTTCTTTTGCCGGAAATTTATAAGGTCTTGGGAAACAAGATAAATGGGTTAATATTTAAAAAATGAACTGATGAGACAATAGTGAAATGCAGAATGTCTTATACGTGGTTCCTGAAATGGCAAATAAAAGTATATAAATGTTTTTTGTTAGCAAGCTGATAAACAACTATGCTAAGTGTACAGAGTGTACCGAAATTAGTGTATAATATTTTTTATTCCCTGATGATATTGCTTTCAGTACAAGAGCTAAATAATAGATGGTTGCATAATAGAAAATATGAAACGATGCGTTTACCTTTGGGCATGCATTAAAACTTGAAGAATAAAATCAGACAACAGTAATCGCAATGGTGATTGGACTGTCTTTAGCTGCTTTGGGTCATTAAAGCTACTTCCTAGGAAACTTCCACATTTACATGTGTCTGAAGAAGAAAGTATACGAGGCATATATATCTACGGTTATTAGCAACATGAACGTGTAATCATATAGCTCGCTACTAAAGTGAAACTTCTTCAAATACACAAGCATACCAGGAAAGAGTTTAGAAAATTAGTTTAATGGTATTATTTGTAGACTATCAATTGAAATTTGTTTGAAATTTATTATCATTCTACACAACCTCTCGAGAAAAATCAAGCAGATGTCCCAAACTGTATGGACTACCAAAAATCCATAAAGAAGAAGTACCTTTAAGACCTATAGTAAGTGCAGTGGATTTGCCTACCCAAACCTAAAAAAATACCTAGCACAAATCATGCAACCAGCAAGTGAAACAGCCGATTCGTACGTCAAAAATTCCAAATATCTAACCAGCATGATTCAAGACTTAAAACTACAAAAAGACGATATCCTTGCCAGCCTAGATATCGAATCATTATATCCAAGTATACCAATCGACGAAGCCCTAGACCAAATAGCCATGAACGAGGATTTTCCATACTACGTCATCGAGCTCTCAGAACACTGCCTCAAGAACACCTACTTTTCTTACGAGAACAATATATATCGACAAACAGACGGTGCCCCAACGGGATCTTCACTTTCTCCAGTCGTCGCCAACCTGTTCATGAAATACTTCGAAACTGAAGCTCTGAAGAATGCCCTAATGAAGCCAATCTTTTGGAAACGATATGTGGATGACATTTTCTTTATATGGCCACACGGTAGAGCCAATCTAGACCTGTTCTTAGAAGAGCTCAACAATTTACACTTGAGGTAGAGCAAACGGTCAACTGCCCTTCCTGGACCTTTTAATTATAAAAATAGGCGACTTATCCATCGACTACACAGTTTACAGAAAACGAACTCATACCAATAGATACCTAGACGCAGAGTCCCACCATCATCCCTTTCAGATACAATCAGTAGCTGATACTCTGATCTCCAGGTCCATCCAATTAACCAGATCCTCGAATCGATCAGAAGAACTCCACAACATCAAAAGAGCTCTGAAACAGAACAACTACAAAGAACACCACATCAAAAAGGCTTCTAAGCGAGCTACAAACCCAACAACAAACAAAAAAGAGTACGATGAATTCAGAGCGACAACTACACTACCATACATAAAAGGCGTAACAGACGTAATTGGAAGAATCCTAAGGAAACACAAAATAACAACAATCTAGAAACCACCAACACCGATCCACCAGATTATAGGCAATCCCAAAGACAAAATACCTTTGGAAAACCATGGGGTATACAGCATCCCCTGCAAGAACTGTGACATGGAATACATCGGCCAAAAATACAGAAGAATATCTGCCAGAGTACAGGAGCACATGAACAGCACAAGAAACAAACAAACCACCTCAGCTCTGTTTCAGCACCACCAAGAAACAGGGCACACAATAAATTTCCAGGAAGCAAAACAGATCGCTCCCATAAAGCATTTTCGAACACGCACCATCAGAGAAGCCATAGAAATAGAAAAAATAATACATATCAACAGGAGAGATGATGCATCATCAAAAAACAACAACCAAAATCAACCACATCAGAGGAACAAACACATAGACAACAAACTGAAACACAGGAAGTCGGACA
>MU182482.1:357344-378330 GCA_016904865.1 Pissodes strobi | reverse complement strand
TTATTCTGCTAATTATTATGATGAATCGCAAACTTATTACGAGCCCGCAGGTCCTGACAATGACCTAGAAAATTACCAAATGTCGGATTTTAGTGGCCAAAACGCCGAAAAAAATAATCAAACGCATACCGACAGTAATTCCCAAAATTTTCTGGAAAAAGGGCCGGACGAACAACAGATATGATAGAAATTAATATTTCTTCAAATAATGCATTACCCTATGTCGAAATAAATAATCCTAAAATTAAACTATTAATCGATACCGGTAGATCGCGATCTATTCTAAAACCATCTATTGCCGAGCAATATTTTCCCCATTGTATATATCAATGTAATAATACGATCAAAATACCTAGTCAACAAAATACATTAATTTGTGACAATGTAAAAGATCGTCAAGCGGAAACCATAACAATGAATACACCTTGTTGTTCACTGAAATCAAAAATAGCAGAATTTAGTACTGAATCAAAAAATGTTGAAAATTCTGATAAAAAGAAAATAAAAGAAGAAATACACAATGATAAAAATTTAATTCAACTTCTAAAAACGAAAATTAACGAAACTAAACTGCAATCTATTTGTAAACGAGACAATAGTATATTATGATATAAGTGTATAAGAGGGCCTTTAAAGCACGCGCGACATATTTCAAAACACGATGCGCAGCGGAGTGTTTTGTAAGTTGCAAGGGCTTTAAAGGCCTCTTATGCACGTATATCATACGCTATTTTTTATTACGAATGCATCATAATCTCAAAAATGTTTTAAATATTAAAGTTAAGGGATATATTGACGAATATATTAATCTGTCACATTTGACATGATCAAATGTTTCTATAGAAACCTTTAAAAAAGTAGGCGCATCATAAACATCATTTTAAGCACGCTGCAGCGTGCGATAATCGTTGATTATGATGCATGCGTAATAAAAAATAATATATATATAAATAGCATTGACAAAAGTCTACCGTATATTTTCATATCGGAACTTAATGCAAACTTCCTAGTCGATACAGGAAGCAGTAGAAGTTTCATCTCTCCTAAAATCGTTCAAAAATTCTACAATGAGCGCACATTTGAGGAAAACTATTCAGTACAAACCTTACAAACAACATCAAACCATAATCAAGCAGTTATAATACCCATATTTAAAGATTTTAAAGTAAACAAAAACTATAAATTCTATGTCCTCGATTTCTGCGACAGATTTGAAGGAATAATAGGCATGGACCTATTAGAGTGTTTAGAAGCAATCATAGATTGTGGAAATAAAGAAATAATTACCAGATATGTCACTAAACCAATATTTTACGAACGACCAAAAGATCTTGATTTAAAAGACATTGTAACTATACGGAAACCTGTAAAAAACATCTTTCCAAAAATAAAGAAGTTCGTAAAACAACCAGTTAAACACGGAACAAAATATACGAGAAAGAAAATGAAAGTACCTTTTAATATAAACATGCTAACTCGTAAGGTAAAATTCTAAAAGGAAAAAACGTAACTTAACAAATAATATAATAATTATACGCACGCTTGCACTATTTAGCATTTATGTATAAAAACAAACTCAGCCTATTTAGTAGTTGCTATATAATGCTATATTATTATTCTAGCTTGTATTAATAATTATCCTACTATAAAATATTTTATAAAAAAGGCAAATATAATACCAATGCTGATTGTCTCTCTAGAATTTCATTAAACGCTATCGAAAATGAAAACGAATCTATAATCAATAATCCCGGAGATATTGACAACGACATAAGTCAATACTTAGGCAAACTTTCTCCAATCCACTGATATTCAATTAACCACCATCAAGAATCCAATACTTCCTATACAATTAGGACAAGCTAAACTTATTTATAGTAAACACACATTTTTACATTATGTAGATTTAAACCCAATAATCGTACAGTTAAGGAAAATGGAAAAACACTTCTTGGTAATTAAGAAATATTTAAGTCAGCAAAATACTACTAACCCCATGTCTTATCACGGTCTTTCAGAAAATATTTTATTGCGTACAGAATATCTAATGCAAACTACGCAGGAAAAACTCGAAAATCTCTATCCACACATTCATAGAAGTAAAAGAGGCCTACTAAATATAGTGGGGAGTGCTAATAAATGGTTATTTGGCACGTTAGATGCTGAAGACGGAAAACGATATAATAAAGCCATCATTTAGTTTAGAGCGGAATCAGAAAAACATTATAAGTGAGCTGAATTCCCAAATTTCACTCTCAAAAAACTTAATTAATAATTATAACAAGACTATTTCCGTTTTACAAAATAACCAAAAGAAACTTGAATATAGTTTAAATATTTTTCAAGGAGCTATTCGGAATACTATTACAAATCTGAGTAACTACATTAGCTTCCACGGTATAATCTACCAGATAAATTTGGATTGCCAAAACTTAATAACATTTATAGACAACTTAGAGGATGCTATTATGTTTTCCAAATTAAATGCATTGCACAATTCGATAATATCAAGTCTAGAATTACAAAAAATGCTAGAATTTCTAAGCGGAATGTATAATACGAATGAAATTCCTAACTTTAAAAATATACTCTCATATTACCAATTATTTGGTACTCAAGTAACTTTTCTGGTACTAAGTTGATATTCGCTATTCACATACCTATCCTTCGACCTGAAAATCTGAATTTATATCACCTTTTTCCTATCATAAAAAACCAAAGAGTATTTATCCCAAAATACCCGTATTTGGCTCAAGCACACGAAAAAGCACAGTTTGCTGAACAAATTTGTCCTTTACTCGAAGAAACCTACCATTGCACGGAAGATTTCCATCCACAAGACCCATGTACTCTTCAGCTGATGCAAGGTTCGCCAATTGAAAATTGCCCAATTGTCCAGCTCAAAATGCAAGAAACCATAACAGAACAAATAACGCAAGAAGAAATATTGGTTCTTCCAGCCACAAAGGAAAGAATCTTTTCCAAATGTAAATCCGATCAACATATTGAAATTAACCTGCCCACATTGATAAAAATCCCGAAAACTTGTGAAGTAAGGATTAAAAACAAAAAGTTTATCAATGACCTCCAAATTACACAAGGAAAACCGCTTATCCTACCTGAAATCCAAATGGAAAGTTTGAAAACTGAAGTAACTTATGAAACACCGAATTTATCACAATTAAATATCGAAGAAATATACTACCTGAAGGACATAGCCAATCGCCTATCACCTATCACCGATGGACCAATCGATGGATTCCCAATTGCCTATGGAGTCATCCTGCTATGTTTGGCCATCATCCTGCTCTTCATATTACTTCGGCAACGGAAAAACCTAATTTTGACATTCCGAAACCGATACCAGAGAAGAAGAGAAAGCCCTCAAAATGGAGAAATGGAAGAAATCAATTTGGACCCTTCCAACCCTTCAAAACCAACATCCGTTGTTTTTTCATCCTAAGGAGGGAGGAGTTATGTGTACAGAAGTTGCTGACGATACCAGAAGCTTCCAAGAAACTGCTTTATCTGCATTGCGATTTTGTATCAAGTCGTTTCAAATCATTGTTACGCGATTTATTCTCTGCTTAAAGCTTGTACTGTAAAGACGTATTTAGAAATAGAATTGTTTTTAAAAAATCGGTTTCTTCTTCAAAGAACATAAGTCGATTTTATATAATATTGGCGAAATAAAACGTGTTACTAAAAATTAATCGTTTACAATATAATACGTACTGTGATCAATATGTGACAGTAGATACCATTCTTATTTTTAAATTTAATCAATATTTAAACAGCTCTCATTTCGTAAAATATTTAACTGAGTGTTTACAGAATGGTGAATGAAAACTAATTTAAAGTAGCAGAATAGTGTAGACGTAATTTAGTTTTAATTAACTGTCAAGTATGTTATCATTTTCTCACTATTAGATGGTTTTAGAAGAACAAATCCTACAAACTGAAGTTAATTTATTTGAATAAACTACTTACTATTTTATTGGATTTTAGCATACTTTGTTGGTTATGTTTACATACGACTGACTGGGTACCAAGGTTGCTTAATCTTAAATCATCATTTTTTAGATTCTCACATTGAATTAATTACTTGTATGCCTTAGATTAGATCGTTTATTTTGTGGAGCGATTTGATTTTAATGAAACTGGAACAATATTTAGCACTACCAGAGCACAAAATAATATCGAGTAGAGTTAGTCAGAGCAAAATCGTTTTGATGATTTTGCATCAAACACAAAAGCCGCTGCATACCTGCGGCACGGTATAAATCAGCAAGCAGTTTGTCGGAAGAGATTCAAAAAGTATTCGCTGCTGCAAAATTATTTCCTCGGTTATTATTTCAACGCGACCCGACAGTACGCAATTTCAGGGCGTGTGCACACTGACGGTATACTGTCCCTCGTAGCCGGGCCTCCGAGGGCCACGAAACAGATAGATCCGGATTCGCTCCGACGCCAAACACTGTCTGCAAAATTGGAAATTTATCTCCAGTGAACCTACCGTATATTTATTTATACCGTGGCACTGCTGAAAACATAAGGCTGATTCGTTCTTTGCCTCCAAATGTTTTGCCTAAAATATTGTATTCTTTTTAGCGGCATTTTTATCAGGATTCATGAACGCAGGCAAAGCTCTATTTCTCATTGTTAGAAATGAGTTCGTCCGAGAGAAGTTCGGTATAACGACGTTCATGTCTAAAGTAATTACATTCCGACTAACACCTGCAACATAACAAAACGGTTCCGTCAAGATTGTGGTTTTGAGTTTATATTTAGCAGTCGACATTGCAGGATAACGATGTATTGTTTAATTACATATAATTGGATTATGGAAAGATTTAAATGTGATTAAATTCATTTAATCACATGTTAAACGTAAGACAATGGCATATTTTAATTCTGAATTAATTTTTTCAAATATTTTGTCTATTTTAATTTCCGATAAAAAGAGAAACATATTCGTAAGTCTAAAATATTCAGGAGTATAACCATTATAAAGATATTTAAAGATTTTGTTGAAATTTAAAACCGTTAGACGCTTTCGAGATAACCATCATATTCTTCATCATATCGATAATAACTGAAAAAATTTGGAAAACGTCCCGAGGCGTAAGAAAACAAAATTAAGTAATTAAACAAAGGCCAAAAAAGCTACTGCAAATTTAGGAAATTTGCAGAATTTGTATTATCGACAAATATTCTTATTTGGGTATGTTATAAACTCTACCCCTAATATTCTGAAAACGAGATTGAATTTTGTCGACAATTATGGGAAATATCTAAATTTGAAATTAAAGCAAATTGTTCATTACTTCGATGTAACTGATCAGGAGATGGCATCCCAGATTTTCTAATGGGAACTAACATTTAAAAACGTATTTCTCGACATCATATCAGCATTATATCTACTAGCACTTAAAACTAAAAATAAATATACAAAGACTACAATACAATAGATACATCAAAACGACAACGGTCACATCAAAATTGAAATAACACTTTACATTTTATGAATGGATCACATAATTAAAATGATTAACTAAATAACAGACCGACGTGGGGACCACGATTTAATGGAACGACAAACATGTCTCAGTTGAGAAGTTTGACAAGTAAATCTATGACAGCAGACGCAAAAAGAAATACGTCAAGAACTGGTGGTAGTTTTAAATTTGAAAACAAAGTAATGTATGAGAGAAGAAAAAGTGTTATATATCTAATTTTACAAAATTTTTACTTAAATTATAGAGGAAATAACACTGTGCCAGACTAGACCCAATAAATTGATTTTGAAAGGTCTGAGATAGACTAGATTTGTTTGAAAGGTTTTTGATCTAAATTGGTTAACCAGGTGGGTGTAAAAAAGTTTGAATTAAACAATACTTAATTAAGTGGGTTGCTAGTGAAATACTAGAGAGAGGATATTAACCTAAGTTAACCCCACTCGAAGAAAAAGGAATGTTTAACTAATTAGGAGAAGAAATTAGCCTGGGCTAGTTCAACTCGGAGAATTGAAAGAGCTTATCTATTTAAGATGAGATTAGCTTGGGCCAGCTCTACTCCATGAAAGAGGAAGAACTAGAAAAGCTTAACTAATTAAGAGAAGAGATTAGCCAGGGCTAATTCTACTTAAGGAAATGAAAAAAGAAAAGAAAGGAAGAACTTAACTAATTAAGAGAAGAAACTAGTCTAGGCTACATCTACTCGAAGAATTGAAAAAGGAAAAATCAGAAAAAGCTTAGCTAATTAAGAGAAGAACTAGCCTGGGCTAACTCCACTCAAGAAAATGGAAAGAAACGAAAAGCTTAACTAATAAGGAGAAGAGGCTGGCCTGAGCTACCTCAACTAGGTAAAAATAAATTAAAATATCTTATTCTATAAGTATTAAAAAAGTTATTTTTTATATATTTTTTGAGAGAAAGAAAGTACTTAATTAAGTAAAAAGGTTAAGGGTGGGGAGAGAGAGGAACTTCAGTCAAGAAGTCGCCTGTGTAAAGGTATGTAAGATCTGTTAAGATTAACTTGAGTATTAAGGCAATGGTTATTTGTAATCAGCTCGCTGTTGATCTCGATATCTTCCAGAAAATCCAGCCTATTGTAATTTTTAGATGAGATGTTATGAAGAACTTTGGCGTTAGAGTTAGGGCTGAAACTGTGGTTATGATCACGCAGGTGTTCACCAAAAGCAGAGTTCCTGTTCCTATTTAAATGTTCACTAATACGAACTCTGAGGGGTCTACATGTTCTACCTATGTATGTACTATCGCAGGAATTGCAATACCGTATTTTGCGAGAGTTTCGATTTCATCCTTCGTATTATTTAAAAAAGTTTGTAATTTATTTTTATTTTTGAAAGAAACTAGAGAATTACTGACATAATGGCGAATGGTTCTAGATACTTGATTGCCAGTCTGAATGTTAAGAAAAGGGATGGAAAAGTATTTTAAGAGGAATTGTCTAAGAGACTGTTCGAGAGTTCCCTTCCAAGTTTTTTAATTTTTCTTTTATTAACTAACTTATCAATAAGACTGGGATCAAATTGATTGTTAAAGGCGATCTGTTTGATTATATTTACCCCTTCGTTATATTCAATTATAGACAGTGGTAGATTAAGTAACCTTTTGACGTAGCAATGAAAGGCTGCCATTTTATGTTGCCACGGATGGTGGGATTGACACGAAATAGTGTGATCTGTCTGAGTAGGTTTCCTATAAATTGAAAAATCAAGGCCGTCCAAAGTTCTGCGAACAGCGATGTCCAGAAAATTAAGTTTTTTATCAACCACAAGTTCGATTGTAAACTTGATGTTAGGATGAATAGAATTCAACTTGTTTAAAAGAGCATTGGCTCCCTGTTCATCGCAGTCCATGAAGCAAAGACAGTCATCCACAAAACGAAACCAATGTAAAATTTTCCTATTATTGGGAGTGACTACATGTAAACTTTCTAAATTGTTTATAAAAACATCTGCTAGGAAATGTGAAAGACAGCTGCCCATTGCTAGGCCATCAGGTTGTTTGTAATATTTACTGTTAAATTGAAAGAAATCTTGAGACAAGCAAAGGTTGAGAAGAGACAATAAATTAATTTTATGTTCATCATTGACGTCACATAGAGAAAGAAGATTGCCAACAAGTTGTACTGCTTCACTCTTTGGTACTGTGGTAAAAAGGTTAGAAACATCAAATGAGACCATAATACATTTTTGCGGAAGTTGTAAATTCTTAAGTTTATTAATTAACAAAATGGAATTACTTACCGAGTATGTAGGGGAGAACTTAGTAATATCCTTGATCAGGTTACATGTAAATTAAGCTAAAACGTAGACTGGTGTGTTGGTGAAACTTACCACAGGCCTGATCGGTGCGGTGTATCTATTTTATGGATTTTTGGGAGGCTGTACAACCTTGGTATTGTAGGATTACAAGAAATTCGATTTTTTTAGCATTATTTTCTTCAAACAAAACACCGAAGTGTTTGATAAATCTGGTGACTTTTCTTATAATGCAATTAAAAGGGTTATTAGGTAAAATGAAAAAATTATTGTCGACTAGAAATGTCTCAACTTTAGAAATGTAATCTGTCTTTCTGAGAATAACCAAACAGTTGCCCTTATCTGCATTTGAAATAATGACATTTTCATTTTTAACTTTTGATTTGAGTTTTTTTAAAATTTTAAAGTAAAGATTAGAGGAACGAGTGTTGAATTTAGAAAGATTTTTCTTTGTGTTGTATAGAATGTTGTGGAAGTCATTGCGGATTCTTTTTTTAACGGCAGTCATTAGTGATTTGCTCAACCATGACGTCAAGAGTCGACAGCGAACTGAAGAACATCAGCCTCAGACAGCGAGGGTCTCAAACAATGTTTAAGCCCCAAATTCAATAACTCAAGTTCATCAGTATCAAAAACTGTATCAGTCAAATTTTTTATTCTATCGTGAAATTTAAAATTGGAGAATCTCCTAGAAGTACAGTTAAATCTCTGTACGTCGGAATTAATTTATTGTTTAATAACAGAATCGAGTTTTGACCTCACCCTTGAGAATTTTTAGATTTTTAGCTTCCGAAATTTCATCGAATATGGTATTAGAAAATTCAGAAAACTGATCGAGACGAAATTAGTTGACAAAGTTGTCATAATTAATCTTGAGTTGGCAATTTATTAAATCTAGTCTGGCGTAGTGTTTACAAATTTCAGATTTTATGTAGTTTAAATTGTAGGTCCTGTTTAAATTTAACAGGTACGTTTTTAGAAATCTTAACTGTGGCGACCTTAGGTGTGACCTCTTCCCTAATGCAATTGTTGACGAACCATCTATCGACTTGAGCGGTTGCCCTCCTCAAAGAAAGTCTTCTGTATCCTTCAGCCAAATCTGCCATACTGCAGTTATTCATGGGTGGTTCTTTTACTCACTTTGCAGGTAACACTTATGATGGCTATGGCCGAAAGCGCTCTGTTACGCTGATTAAGATGTCCTTTTGGATTTAATTTATGCATGGAATACAAAAGTTTTTCATTTAGTACATTTCGTACATGCACACAGCCTTCACTCTTCCTTTACAATTGATAATTGGCTCACGTCTCTAAGAGATGGTTAAAAGTCTAGAACAATTTAACAGTCTTAGCCACTATTCGAAAAACCGAAAAAAAAAACTGCCATTAAAATTGACAAATCAATTGTAACGGGACAGATTTTTGAGTTCGTTTATTCATTCACCGAAATATAGAGATTAATCAGCCTAGCGATTTCGGCGTAAAACAGATAAAATCTCTTCACAGGTAAAAGTTTGATTTTGTTTTGATTATTTTATTTGGTATTTTATTTTATTTGCTTAGTATGTAAATGTTCTTTGCCTCGTGTTTTAAGCAAAACCTTAAATATGTTTCTTTCCTGACGATGTAAAAGAGTCCTTCCTCCGACAGAGGCAGTCTTCCTCTCTGCGTGAGAAGTCGGATCTACCTTCCTGCTCGTATGGCTAGCAGAGTAGTGCCCTTCTACCGAAGCGTGGCCTTGAGTAATTCCCGACCGCGAGCGCTCCTTTCCTGGAGAGTTCTGGATTCGCCCTAATGGATCGAACTTGAGAAATTCAATCTAATATATGCACTTATTTTTAATTGCCGGTTAATTTATATCAGGTTAGTTAGCCTGAACAGTTGAGCTAGTTAAAGGGTCAGCTTCCCACAGAACCTGCAGATTCAGCACGCGCCCAGGCGGACGATTCCCAGAAGCTATTGCAGAGTGTGCATCCGAACCGAACTTATAAATATTGCTTTGTAATAATCTAAAATCACTTTAACTCTATTTGCTTGGCAGTATTGTACTTAGATCCGTATTTTGTAAAATAAAATTATTTTTAAAAAGCGGTTTCAGTCTTCTCAAAATATATTTAGCATTACTCCCTTTTTCTCTTGTTTTTAAGCTTTCGCAAATATAACTACTATTTTAATAATACCCTAACATTCAAATACTTTCGTTCACTTATCTCATGTACAATTGTAAGTTAAATTAATGGATTAGAAAGTTTTTTTGTATATATAACTTTATTTCTATTACATACATCATTGTATTAAGTAAAATTCACATTTCTGTACCAACCAGAGTTTCGAACCATTCGTTTGCCTTCGCTTTTTAGAATTGAATCCGTAATATTTGATTATTAGTTTTATTTTACCGAAAAATAGTTACAAGCATTACTTGATTTTATCATCATAACTGGCTAACTTCCATAGCGCTTTATTGTATTTGTTTTATTAGTTATCGGGGTTGTTTTTTGTAATTTGTAACCAGCCGATAACTAGTTAATATTATGTCCTAATGGGCTGGAAAGATGTGAACAGCGTATGATCATGCACTGGGTGATTTAGTAACCTTGCAGTTAACGTTTACGTTTAATTTCTTACATGTTTTGCATCAGGTAAGTTATTTAGTTATATCTCTACTACTTTCTTATTTTATAACCGACATTCGTAAGTAGCTATATTTCGTCTACTATACTCGTTTTCCTAATCCATGATTATTGTTAATTGCATATTGTCTATCTGACTTGTTGTGTAACAAGGGCTTTGCTTTACGTCCTAGGGTTCATCAGTCAGTTTTGCTGTTAATTGGTATATTTATCTGCTTTTCTCTTAAATGGCTCAGCTTTGCCTTCACAACTTTATTTTTACTAACCAGCTTTCCCTAGCCATAAGTTAGTTATAGCCCGACTTATTTACTTAAATGTATTCATTAACAAGTATTATACTGCAGGTATTATTAGCATCTTTGTTTTGTATCTAGTAACTACTGTTAGGTACAAGTTTTAGGTAATCTCAAGTACAGTGTGTGGTACCATAGTATAAAATAGTAACAAACCAATTTTCTGTTAACCTATCTACCTGTGCAGGGACGGCTGGTACATAAGAACTGCAGAGCTGCAGAACCACCAACATTTTGAAGAAGCTACTTGACTAATTTCTTATCCTTCAACTAAATAATTAACGATTCGTCAAAATAATAATGTAAAATTAAAGCACCCAATTTTCGTCCGGGAATGCTATTATCTATGCCATCTCTGCTCATATACACTGCGAACATGCCGCCGACGCCGGCCGGCGTATGCTCTAGACGGACTACAGTCACCGATTTCCATATACGGATAAGCACAAACCGTCTGCATGCGTCGAAAATTCGTACCAATCATGGGGAAAAAAACCGGGTTCTGCGTCGGACAGAACTGAAAATAGGATAATTTTACTCAGGCGCACAAACACCGAGAAGCGACAGAACGAAATCAGCTCATAAAGCTTTTACAGTTCGGTAATCAAAAATATTATCAAATTTCTCTGACCTTGCTTGTTGCTTGCGCTTGAAATAATTCTTTTTTCTGTGTTTGCCGTAATGGGTTTCGGCGTTTCGTTTCGTTCACTTATTGAAGTACGCACGTGCGTCTGAGTGGTTTATATTATCGTTTTCGTTGAAAATAACTAATTTACTCCTGGACATCTAGTTTAGTTTATTATTATAATAGTTCGTTATTAGTGTATTTTGTTAGTGTATAAGTTGGTGTAGACGTTAGGAATATGATTTAAAGACAAAAGACCTTAAAAGACAATGGCGTCAACTGCCAAGGTCAAAGAAAATACTCAACGGTGTTTGATTTGGTGTTGCCAAAATAAGGGTAGAATACCAGGAATTTCTTATTTTAAGTAAGTATCATTTTCTTTTAAGGATAACTGCAGCATTACATACAAAATATGGGAATAATATCTTAAAAAGGGTTTATTTACTGTCACGATGCATAAATAGCAGTGAGTTTATTCAGCTTTATCATTTTGTATTAAAAGAATCTTCTTATAGGTAGGATGGATTTTAATTTACTTTGTTGAGGAGCTTTGATGCTCTAAACAGTTTTTTTTAGATCCTTAAATGGGTAATTGTTCCCCATACTTGTTTCTGCTATTTTAAAAGATTTTTAAAAATTGTTTTACATACTACATATATGGGTTCAATAATATAGAAACGTGGGGGGAGCTTTAATTTTTTTTCCAATATTTACCCCCTTCTTTTAAAAATTTAGGACAGAAAAGTGTAGTGAGTGACGTAAAGTACAATTTGTATGTCTTTTCAATCTGTAAAGGTAAAGAAAAAATAAAAGAAGGGAGTAAAAATTGGAAAAAAATGTTAAAGCTTCCCCCACGGATTATTTCTATGTTGAACCTAGAGAACAGTCTGTAAAATATTTTTAAAAAAATCTATTAAAATAGCAGAAACAGGTATACGGAACAATGAGGAAGTTTCATCAATTATTCGATAGCCCATGAAAACTAAGTGGACACGTGTTTTTTCTTTTTTTCATAAGGCGAAAAATGAGGCAGATACGCCTTGAAATGTGCTTATGACGTCACAATACACATGAATTATTACGTCACACCATGCATAGTATATCTATATATACAAAACTAAAAACTGGCATAGCTCTCGTAATAATCATATTTAGTCGAAATAAAAAAATACTTATCGATTTTTTTTCACTGTTGTAATAAAAAATAATCAGTTTAATTTCTCAGGAATCTTCCTAATTACTCTTAAATGTTTTAAGATTTTCATGAGCATTTAGACATGTGTATAGTCTTAAGAATTTTGTATCTTGGTACATACTACCTACATATTTTGTATTATTGGCTTTTTCCAAATAGACTACTACTACTGCCTAATGTAAGTTAATGTAAATAAAACGTTTATATCATGATGTTCTGTTTTAATAAACCTTTCTTTGCCCCAAAGTTATTTTAGCTATTCAATGTAACAAAAATTCATATTTAAAAAAACTAAAAAAAGGTGTATTTCTTGCCTACAGTTTGTGGTATGTAATGTGTGAATGCAAAATACTTTAACATTACAAATCTCTTTTAAAAGTAGTACCTATTCAAGACTAACTTAAAGAGAAAGTAAAATTTAAGGCAAACGCATATAAAAAGGGTTTTATTAGGAGGTGCTTCCATTTTTTAATATTTTTCAATCAAAGGGATGATTTTAAAAAATTTACAAGTTTCAGTGCTGCGCCTGTGTTACACCAGATTTTGCAGTATAAATCATTCAAATTTTCTTGGTCATAAAATCATTTTGGGCAAACTAGTTAATATTTTTAACAAAAAAAATGCATGCCACACATAAAGATTGTAAAAATTAGGTAGGTACCAAAATATTTGGTAGTATTTTTTTTGCATACCCATCAATGGTTTATTCCTTAAACACAAACAAAAACACTTACTGTCATATTTTTACATTTTTTAATTGGTTTTTGTGTCGCCCAGGGACGAGGAAAGAAATAGTTTTTATTTTTTTTGTCTCCAAAACAAAGCAAGATTCGGAAAAAATAGCAAAAGTTGTATATTTTATCGGTTGGTCTATTCTATTTCTTTTAAAAACCAATGGCTTGCAATTTTTGTGTTAAATATATCATCTATCAACTTGCTTTTAAATTTTTGGTAATATATACAACGGGAAAAATATGTTTCCAAATTCTTAAAATCCGGACCTGTCGCTTATTCGCGGCCATGCGGTGATGAAGCACGTGGAATCGATCGATATCCTGTTAATTGAAACTGCGCAGTCTCAGAATTACCTTCTTTTGTTTACATCTGAAGGCGCATGAATCAGTATGATTTGGATCGCTTTGTGCTGATCCATATATGGAGATCGGTGACTACAGTTCACCAGTAAATTTAATATAATTTCCTCGCGACGTTATGTGAATGTCCTTATCTGGACTGCTATTATTCGTGCACAGCTATTCTTCTCAATCTAAAGAATGATACAGTTGTCAATTCGTAGAAATGAGCTATTGAATTTTAATAGGGAAAATTTCGCAGTTATTTAGCTGCATTCGTGACAGCACTTGCCGGTTTTTACAAATAATGTAAGCTCGCGCGCGTTTTATATAGCTAATTTGAAGAGACAATTATTAATTAATTGATGTGTCTAGATTGTTGTAGTTGTATCGTTTTTGTTTCTTGTTATTGTTAGTAGGTTGCTGTGTGGTATAGACTGTAGACTTTTATAAAAATGGATGTAGTACATAATTTAGTGAACGTTAAAAGATCTTTTAAATACACTTACGAGAAAAAACTTGAATTGAAAAATAGAGGTAGGCCATTACCAGATATTTCTATTGGCATAGGCGGTGTTAGCAGAGGAAAACCTTACACACGTCACTTTAATAAAGTGATTTATTCTCGAAATGACTGGATTTGTAGATGCAATAAAAAAGCCCATTTTTGCTTTCCATGTGTAGTTTTCAGAGATAATAAAACATGGTCGGTGACAGGTGTAGGAGACTTGGTACATTTTACGGACAAAATAAAGAAACATGCATGAAAATTTGAACAATCATATTCAAAATGCTATGGAATGTGCTTCATTAGGTACAGTTAACCAGCCCCGTCTTCAGGGGTGAGGTGGCGAGGCAGAGGCGGCCGTTTTTAATAAAATTTTAATTTGTTTTAATTTGTTTGTCTGCAGCACGGTAAACACTCTCGCAATGAATATCTATACATATTTATTTTTTTTACTGAAATGTTTAATCTAAAAACCCGTACGAAAAACAAAATTAGGTAAATTATTTACAAATTTAATGCCTCCCGCGGCGTTCTTTTAACACGGCACAAAATAATTTTCTAATGAACCTAAGCACAAACAATAGAGCTACGCGTAGCTATATTGTTTGTGACCTAAGTCTTGAACCTAATAAGGTTGGCTTAAGTTTCAATAAGTGGGGACATGAAAACGTATAATGTATTATTTCATTGTTAACTCGCGAGTTAATATGTGAATTTAAAAATATTATTAAAATTTTCCTAGTTTCATTCGGTACCTTTTTATACAAATAAATAGTATCGTTATTTGGTATTCAGCTAAATCAGTGGAAGCCAGTGAGGTAAGGCGCTAGAGCGCCCCCTCCCTACTTGGATAATTAAATATTTAAAGTAGTTTTTGACAAGAATTTTGTTGATCGCATCAAAAAAAAAAAAAAGGGAAAAGGTATGTAACGAAACCTATTTTTGTAATGAAATATTTTTGCTGGGCGAATCTCTAATTCATCATTTTCCTCAGTTTGGCCTTGAAAATTGCCTGCCCTGAGCAGCACTGCCTCTTTGACAGGTCACGAGCCGCCACTGTACCTGTGTCATTTAATTATCTTTATTTGGGCTCAATAATTTAATCGTTTCGATTTATTGATTTATTTTTATACTATATTGATTTAACTAATGATTTTATTATTTTTTATTTTTTTTTTAATATTATTGGAAAATTTCTGGCGTCCACCGCTGATTTATTATTCATATTTCCTTTTTGTTGCGAAGCCTAAGCCAAGACAAGTTCCATATTACAACTTGTGCCGTCTACAACTTGGTGGCGCCTTAAATAATAATTTCTTCAAATACTAGTCTTCTGCAAAAGCCTTACTGATCTTAAAAATGCCGGTGAAGGCCATATATACGAAGAACAAAAAAAGAGAAAAATAGCTATTGGACCCTCATTAAATCACTCATAAATCCGTTAGTTTAAGAGAAATGTCAGAAGAACGCTAATTTTCCATTGTAGCTATAAAAATTATTTCATTCAATAATATTTCAAATGTTATAATAGGCATATCTTGTTATGTACAAGTTTCTCTGAGCTTGGTATAATTTTAACTTGATATTTTCAGTCATGTATTGGTTCATAGATAATAGGCGTTAGCTAAATAATTGTGAACTTAATGTCAAGGAAATGACATATTGGTCTGTGTAAAGGGTACGATATGTCTAAATTGATCTGTGGTACAGTAGCCTTTCACTCAGCCAATGGAGATTGGTAGACAAAACAAGCATGTAATTGTGGGAATTAACTACATCTCTCTGCAATATACAAGCACATGAAATCAGATAATGAAGATCGTTGATCTTAACCTTATATAACATGAGTCTTCCCCTGGAGTGCTCCATAGCTATGTAGCCTATTCCTAAAGCTGATGATTTCCCTCTGCTCACAGTCAAAAGAATTTTTCATTTAGCATACGAATCTCTTATGTTCTTCACAGTTAAAGTCCTCACTAAGGTCGCATAAGATGATGGCAACATCTATATTTCTTACTGCGCTTAAGTCCTTCAAATAAGAGACTGTGTCGATTCCTTTTTTATTAATATAGAACCAGTCTCTGATAATAATATTTATGAAGTGTGAAAAGTACTAGTTTAAGGCATGAGTGTGAAAATTTGCGGAACGAGCGAAGCGAGATTTTTTCTACGAGCATAATTTTTCGAATTACATACGGTTTGTCAACTTTACTAACATAAAAAAACAATTTGAAATAAATAACATAGGATCACCATGATGATCGAATTGTTATGGTAATCAAAACGACAAATTCAGGTAAATATACAGAAGTAATTTTAAAAAAGCCAATGTTCAGGCTTTTTTAAAATTACTTCTGTATATTTACCTGAATTTGTCGTTTTGATTACCATAACAATTCAATCATCATGGTGATCCTATGTTATTTATTTCAATTTTTTTTTTATGTTAGTAAAGTTGACAAACCGTATGTAATTCGAAAAATTCTGCCTCAAAAAGTTATTTCCAAGAACCCAATGGAGAGAATGGACTCTTCAGACATAGAAAATAGTGATTTAGCTTCATCAGACGTGGAAGAATCTGCGAGAATAGCCATGAAGTCACTTCTACAAGGATCCAATATGAAAATGCATATAAACGTTTCGAAAAGTGGCGTAGTGGAAATAAATTAAAGAATCTCACCGAGACTATCTTACTAGCGTATTTCCAGCAGAAGTCCATACAACAAAACTCTTCATCCCTTTGGAGTCATTATTCCATGTTAAAGACAATGCTATCGAATTTTGAAAAGAAAATCGGAAGGTTATAAGGCGTAGAAATCTAAAGTTTTTTCCAAAAAAAATGTCAATTTTTTTTTAACAAGGGCCAACGATGACGATATCTTGCTCATGAAAGTCACACTAATCATTGGAATCGCAGGAGGGCGTAGGAGAGATGAGCTGTGTCGGATGACTATTGAAGACGACACGGATAAAGGAGACATTTACTTAATTAAAATACCTGATACTAAAACGAAAACCTGTCGAGAATTTGTTATTAGTGGTGGTTCAATTGAAGACTTTACTTTAGTGGAGATTGTTCGAAAGTATGAGCGTCTGCGTCCTGTAGGCATTACCAAAATTCGATTCTTTCCAATATAGAAAAGGCGTGCCCATAAAACTGCCCATAGGCATAAATACTTTTGGAGCTATGCCGAAAAACATAGCTACTTTCCTTGGATTGCCTGACCCGTCTAGCTATACAGGACGCTGCTTTCGGCGATCATCGGCTTCGCTCCTAGTAGACTCAGGAGCAGATATTTTGACTCTCAAACGTCATGGGGTTTGGAAATCGGCCACTGTAGCCGAGGGATATGTGGAAATCTCCGTGGAGAATAAACAAAAACAGCCTTGAAGATACTAGGAGTAAAAGAGGTGACCTGTACACAGCCTAATGAAGATGTTTTCACTATGAATACTTCCATCGGAAGTTCAGTGTCCTACAATTTCCGTCGGAGATTAATTTAACTAACTGTACAAATTGCGTGGTAATCTTTTTTTAGCCATGATATCTTATATATCATAATATGTTATATTATTGTGTTTGCAAAGTTCTAATAAAATTATTTATATTCAGTTTTTATCATTTTTTAATTACTCAAAAAAGACTTCGAAATATGTAAATCTTTTCAGAATTACTTTTCACACTAATGCGAAAAGTAAATTATTTTTCACACTAGTGCCAAAAGTAAATCACTTTTCACACGCTCGTAGCAAAATGCAGCTACATTAAAAACAAAGTAAGTACTTTTCATTAACAATAAAAATATAATTGCTCGATTATGCGGAATGATCGGGATAATCGGCAATGTGATAAATCAATTCTACATAATATATAATGCACCATAAAGAGCCTTTAGAGCCACTATTCTAAAGCCATAAAAAATGAATACTTCTATGACCTTAATGCGAAATTAATTTCGATATTGCTTTAAATACAGCTCACACTATCACGTGAAACTTTACTTGCAGTACGAAATTTAATCAAGACTGCACTTTGGAAACAAACTAATTAATTACAGTGCTATTTATCCAGAGTAAATTTTGTTCCTGACATTTTGGAAATAAGGAACTAAAGCAGAGGGTTATTATTTAAAAGGTAAATGGTTCACTTAATAAAGACAGATGCTTTTGTATAGTCGAGCGGATAATGGCTGTATTAGGCAGTAGACTTAATCTTATTATATTTTCCAATGTACCGTTTTCCACGCAGGGGCAACCGTTTGAGTAATTGCAGCATGCACGTCGTTTATTATTAAATTTATCGATGTTTGGATATTTGTTGATACGCATAAGAATTAATGGCAACAACATTCATTCTTACCGAATAATATCAACATACTAGTCAGAAAAGAATTTTCAGGCATTTGTGAATAGTTACTTCAGCTGGAGGATTGACTGAATAAATGAAAGAAGTGATAAACTTCCAAATTAACCAGACTATCAGAATTTAATATTTAGTTTCTTTTAGTTGTTTCAAGAACAGGTGATTCTTTGAATTACTAACTTGCATTTCGACATCAAGTTTTTTATTTGATATTTCCTGAGTTTTGTAGTCATAACAGTTCGCGCGGCGTACAATTCCTTCATTCTATGCCGCATGAACTCTAAACTCTAAAAACATCAAATAAAATTATGATTCCTCATTCTAGAAAAAAAAAAACGCAGAGAGAGATGATTAATAAATGCTTTTAAAAATCATACGATGACGAGGTCAAAATAAAATTTTTACTTACAAAAACTTCTGTTCACATCTTGATTCTCTAGACTTGGTCCCATAATTTCCTATTTAGGCCTATGTCAAGGGTGGCAGATGACAATTGGATGAAGAGTATGTTTAATGATTGTAACATGATTAAACTATGCTACAGATATATTTACGTGAGTGCTTATGTACTTAAAACTTGTGAATCAGATAAGAGAAGTTAACCTTTGTCGGGATGCATTCTATGCGTGCTATACGTTATGCTTAGTTATTTAACTATGACATAGATATACCTATTCGAAAAAAAGAACTGATATCGACAAGGAAATAAATTTGCTCACTCGTTTTCTGTTCCAAAACGGAGTTTTATCCATAGTGCCGAAACAGAATTATTGCTCTCGACGGACGTGCGTTTCGCTAACCATGTTAGCATCATCAGGAGATAATTAAATTAAGTTTTAGTCATCTCCTGATGATGCTAACATTGTTAGCGAAACGCGCGTCGAGTGCAATAATTCTGTGTTGGTATTGTGGATAAAGCTCCGTTTTGGTGCATTTTGCCGAAGGTTCCAAACCCCAACATCGTTTTCTGTTGACAAAGGGAAAAAATTAAGCATTCACGAAGCCTATAGAGAAGCAGCGAGACTTAAGACATTGTGTTAAACACCAAACAAGAGTGAGTATTTGTCATTTCTGATGATCAGTTGAATAAAACGAAAATATTTATCGTAGTATTTCTTAGTCATATCCATGATGGTTTGGCAAAAGGTCGAACTCGTGCAGCCTTAAAGTCTGAATTCAGTGAAAAAAGTCTGAATCCGGAAATGCCTAAATCTAAACTTCTAATTTTGAGTTCTAAGAAGTCTAAGTTCATATGTTCCTTTCTGAATTCAGAGTTAAAGATCAGAATTCAGGCAATGAAGTCAGGTATATAATTTTAAAAAACCATTGTGGCCCCTCTTCTCTTTCTTAATCAATAGTGACAGCATTTAGACAGTGTAAACATCTAACACATGTCTGCCACCTTTAGAAACGTTAAATAGCCAATATGCAGGTGGCGTACGACCATTTGCCTATTATAGTTATTTTGGGCGTTAAAGCTCAACAAATAAACAGCCCTATACCTCGGCTTTCTGCTTGAATTGGATTTTACTTTTGTGTTGGTTACGCCAAAAATATTTTAGTTCCAATAATAATTTAGATATCAAAGTGGGATACAACCTTGTAACGAAATAATTCGTTACATGGTTTTTCAGGTTTTAAGATTGTTATATTGCAAAGTGATTTATTTTTATGCAAATATACATGCGATTTGGTTTCGGTACCTAGGTAAGATTTCACTAGAAGTTAGATCTTTTGTACATAGGTGGAGCTATCATTAGAATTATAGGCGTATTAATTTTACGTCGTTTTCTATAAAAATATTTTTATTATACTGGCCTTTGAATAGAGGGCGATAGTAATATCGTGATTTTAATTGATGGTCTCCCACCTACTCCTTTGAATGCGATTTGGACCGGTTCTAAAATCGAACGGCGAACGTTTCTTGGGTCTCCAATTTCACGTCGTCAAGGTGAGAACCATTTTTATTTTTGGTGGAATGTGATTTGGTTTTTTGCACATTCTGCTTTTAACTGAACAAATTAATTTCTTTTGTTTTAGGAGTGTCTTAAAGACAATTTTCAGGTTCTAGAGGGATTTTCAATCAATGATTTAGACGACAATACTTTAATTTATGATAGATTTCTAATCTAGATTTAGAAATCGTATTCATCATTGTTCCGGGCCATCTTGGGCTTTTTGTAGAGTATTGTTGGATAAATGATCTTAGTGGACCCTCTACTCAATCCATTTTATTATATTTATCGTAAATTTCGTTAAATTTTACAGGAAGATTTAACTGCGTAGTTCGAGTTGGCAAGGAGAATTTTTTGCTAACCTAACGTTATTACCGATTTCTGTTGGTCTTTTATATTTTTAGCTAATTCCTGGCTCCAATCCACCACTTTCAAGGTTAATTTATTAACAAAGGCTATGCCAAATTTTGGAAAGAACCGGATGGGTAGCCAATAGCCAATAGACCTTGAGTTTACTGCCAGTGGAGAGAATAGGATATCCCATTTTCTGAA
>MU182482.1:315593-357334 GCA_016904865.1 Pissodes strobi | reverse complement strand
CAACTTAGAATATTTCCAAAAAACATCAGGAACTTAAACTGTTACAACCTTTTACCAAAGCAAAGTTTGTAACATCTAGAATGAAATGCAATTAATATTTCGTATTTGCAAAATTTTAGGGTTACGACCTTTACCAAAACACCATCAAATTAATATAGCAAAAATCAAAATCTGGCGGTACAGCAATTTCTTCCGAATTAAGCTATAATGGTAACACGTTTGTTAAACCTGGAGAAGTGCATGTACGCAGTATTTGGGGACAGATTATAATGCTTCAAATTGGTATATCTAAAAAATTATATTATGGTAACTTTGGATTTACAGAAATATGCATGAAAATTGATTTGGATTTGGATAGCTCAAAAAAGTAAAAACCACAAAAATTGAAGATAACGATTACGACCGGTATTTAAAGCGCATTGCATTTGTTTTTATTTTAGCGCGTACAAACAAAAATATTTATTGATAGATCAAAAATGGCAGACATCAATGTTCAAGAAGGACACTAGAGGAAACGGTGACGTAGCGATTTATCATTCTATAAAGTCAATTTATTTATGAACTCACTACTTCATCATGTAATGAAATCCACTATTCTTAATGATCACTTCAAGATACAAATGAATACTAGATGCTGTAGCACTGCAGAGACTTGCAGACAGACTTGAAATCAGAAATTAAAGATTTGGTAAACACAAAAGTAATTTTACTTGAAATTATACACGAGAAAACACAAGATAGAGGTCAATAAAATAAGTCACAAATAATTCCACGGGCAACAAATGGCCGGTTCCAGGGCCGTTTTTTGCACGTGCAATTGTCTCTCACCTATTTTATTGGTCTCTATCCTATGTTATCTCTTGAATAATGTCTAGTAAATTGATGCCTGGGACATTATATAAGCAACCATTACTTATTATATCGTTAACCTAGTATCACTTGCATATACCCATGTTGTCTTTAGTCATGGTGAGCTGATCTCTATAATATCGTATACCTATTTGCATTTATCCATATTAGAGTATATGTTTCCTGTTGAGCATAGGAAATGAATGTTTTTTTTTAGCCTTTGTGAAGAAGGAGAAATAGTCTTATTCCAAAAAAAAAACGAGGGCTATGAATTTAATCCAAACTAACCAAAACTAATAAAACCAACTCTCTTTGGGTGTACTTAGGCCCTGGTTAGAAAAGTACTTTTGCGAAATTAATTTTTGAGGTGTTTGATAAGTATAGAAGACCCTATATAACTTCCCCCAGTATTGCTATCTATCGTTTGTGTTATCTAACCTTGTTAGAGGTAATATTCCTTGATTACCCTTAGACCTGCGTGAATTTAATTTATCTGCCTTCAATGTCTAACGGGTGCGGCCTTCTCAGGACAACTTTGGGCCTTGATAAAAACAAAACCTTAGGTTTAGCATTTATATTTGTATTTGTGTGCTGAATGTATCTTTATCTTTCTCTCATACTGATTTTTAGATTTTTTACAATACGCTTGGCTCATGTTGGTTTTGATTTTTTTTTAAATAACTTTCATTCGCTAAGTGATTTTTATATAATCACTTTTAAACTTGGTTGTCCATGAGTCTTTATTTTGTACATTATATAATTTAAAACATCACCGTTAAAAAATAAATTTTGAACAAAAGTTTTGCTCAAATTGGCGAAGGGGGGTTTTAATTGATTTGAAATAGATTTACTTTTCTGCATGTTTTATTATTTTCCAGCATAATAGAGGGGTTGTTTCCTTGTGTCTGTTAGTTACTTTCTCAAATCTGAACTAAATTAAAGGTCGTTCCCCGCCAAATTGAGACAAAACAGTTGACATTTTTGATGTATTTCTTAAATTGGCATGGACTACTTTTTCTTATGTGTTGATGCCTCTGATACTTCCCTCGGCTACATAACCAAAACATCTTTCGCGAACGTCACTCAACAGATACCATGGCCACAGACATCTCCGGCATTAGCCTCAAGAAAGCAGTGAAGAGATCCAAGGTAGTAAGCCAATGTACAGAGATCACTACGAACATTCAATTATAATTCGTCTCCCACGTCAACTTTATCAGAAAGAGATTAATGCAAACCCATTGTTTGTTAGAACTCCAACTAACCTAAACTACTACGCATGTGTGAGATATTCTACGTCTACGGGTATAAATAATTGGACACAACGATATTTACATTTATTTAATGTTTATTTTTAGTGCATGTTTCTCATGTGATACTTTACGTTTGATAATTTATTATTTCAGGCAAACCCTTGAACTAATTTTATTTGCAACTCGAACCTCTCGAATGGATGCCTAATAGTCAAGCATAACAATTTCCTTTGCAAATATATGCTAATATTTTCCACAAGTTTGATATATTCTTCATGACATGCAAGATTATGCCCGAAATTCATCATAAATTTATGCTATTCAAAGTTATATCTCTAATGTCTTTGAGGGTTATACATAAGGACTCCTTTATATTTAATATTTTATTAGATATTCTAGGTAGTTTTAGAAAGTCATACATTATTTGTTCGAATATTGTTTGTGATTTAATACATATTTATGAGAAATAATTAGGTAAATATCTGAAAGGGACATAAATCGCTTTTATTTTACAGACGCAAAGATTGAAATTGATAAAGCAAAACTAGAAACACAATCATCCGCTTCGTTTATTTATTTTAAAGTATTTTGATTGGAAGATATTATGGCCCATTAATATTCAAAATAGGATTGGGTGAGAGTAAAGTGAAATTTTGTCGGAGATGGCATCTGCTAGGCACTTGTTAGGTATGGCTTAAGATGGATCTCATGGCTCTAGATAAGTTTAATAGAGCTTTGACAGGCCTGACATGACCTTACAGTTCGTTATAAAACTCTATCAGATCAGTCTAAATAGATATAATAGCCAGCAAAACCATACCCTTCAAAAAATGGTTATGGGATGAAGACGAGGGGAAAATGGGTTCGGTGCAGCTTGGCCCAGAAAACATTATTTCTTCCTTCTGGTTGACAAAACAAAACGTTAAATCAGTTTTACTCTTAAATAAAATGAAAAAATATATCTAATTTGGTAAAAATAGCAGGTTGGCCTCATCTTCAAAACATATTTCTAACGCTTCTTTAATATAATATTATAAAAATAAGATAAAAAGGCAGACGAGTCGTATATTCTATCAATGAATGGAACGATGAAAATCCACATAGTTTTTAGAATTTTTCAATTGTGATAATCAGTAAATTTGGATGCTTAAGCATACATTTTACATACATGTTTGACAACGACATAGAGTGAAAGAATACGTTTAAGCCAATAAATACATAAAAAAGTTTAAATGGCATTATATCTAGGATGAAGAGAGGCATGTTTTAAAAATAATCTGCCTTATTGAGGATGACAAAAAAAGTGGCAAACTTAATTTAATTTTTTCTTTAAGCAAATGGCATATTCGCAACTATTTTAATCCTGCTTGAAATTCCATTCATTTTTGATATAACTGTTCGTTACAAAAGTGGCCCTTCTTGCACTAGTTCAAGAAAGTCTTTTTTGCACTAGTGAAAAAAAGTATTTTTTGCACTCTTTTTTGTACGTCCTTTTGCACTAGTGTAAAAGCAATTTAAATAAATAGACAACAATAATTAGTTATTTATTGACAAATCAACACAATTTAACATTAAAATGAACATTACAGTTTGAACAGATTCTTAAATTAGATGGAAGAGAAGGCAGCACTTGATTTTCAATAGATGTATCGTCAATTTGTAGATTGCTAGTTGGTCCAGCAAAAGAGGATGATGGGGCTTCACTTAAAGATACATCCATTACCATCCCTACAAAATTGTCTGGCATTGCAAAAATTGAAGGCCGGCCTTCTGGCTATTCTGTTCTTGTTGAGGATTCGAATTGTAACATTTTTGCAGTTTGTACTTTACTGCAAAGGTATTCATCAACATATCATTCTGCAACCGTATCTTTTTAGGCTTAAAATGTCTCCTCCTTCATCTGCCAATAGAGTACCAGTGGAACGCCTAAACGCGTGACCTGTATAGGGCCCAGGCCGCAATTTTCCGTTCCCTATACATATTGGTGACCGGAGTCACGAAATCGTATAGGAAACGGAACTTGTTGGCGCGCTACAAACCCTATACGATTCCATGACCTATTGTCTATACCTGCTACGTACTTATTATTTAGACTATTCGGCCAGATACGGACCAATTTGCAAAAAGTACAAATTTGCTATATTAGTTCATCCAATGTAATGAAAAATACAAGGAAGGGAAATAGTATGCTACATTAATAAATCCAATCGAAAAAAAAATACAAATAAAAGAAATAAAAAAATGTGCAATGCATGAAAATTTACATATGCGATTTGGCATGAGGTTTATTTGCTAATACATTCTCGATTAATTTTCTTTGTCTTTTCTTTTGCCCTGCTTTCTTAATGCGACCAGCCTGTAATGATGTTGACCCCTTGTAATTACTTATTTTTCGTGCAATTGCAGTTGGTTGCACTTTAATTTTCCATTACCATGCTTACTCGTCAAGTAAGATCCGAAAAAGGTTAGTAATTGTGATGGAGTTTCAATATTTTCTAGCCTATTGTAAAATTGTGAAAGTGTTTGCACCACATGATTGTTACAACGCAATTTTGCCATATTAGTTATTTCAATGAAATTATTGGATAACCTGTCGATCTCTTGGGAAGTCCCTCCATCTGCTTCAATATCTGTTTCTATTTTAGTTGATGTCTATGAAAATTTAAATTTATATATAAATACAGGGTGTCTCACGGTATTTTGACACATTTTGATTGTTTCTAGTTTGAAAACGGTTATAGATATTGAAATGCGGTTCGGACAGAATAGTCCCTTATTTTACACAGTTTTTTTTTTCAGTGGACTTACATTCAATATTGTACAGGAAATATGTCAAAATACCGTGGATCACCCTGTATTATTTTACATTAACAAACGTTGTACTTACGATGTCATCTAATTTCTGTTCCTTATTTTCGACCATAGGATTTAGAAAGTCACTACTTTCAGATAATGTATTTTCTGTGTTATCGTTGACGCTCTCCAATGACATATTTTGAAAGAATGTTTCGTTTATATTATCTCCTAATGCTATTTTCGCAAAAATCACCCCGTCCTCAAAGGCAAGAGAGTATTTATTGTATGAACTGCCTGTAAGTGTAACATACACGACCATCAACGGCGTGATGTACTTATTTGTGCACTATATTTCATGTCAACTGCACAAAGATGCTTACAAAAAGCACCTCCTATGCCCACAGGATATTCACATAATCCTAATTCGGAATGCATTTTATATACAATTTTGCGATCTGTTGCAGAGCTAACATGAAACGAATTCTGAAATCTTTCTACCTTAAGTGCAGCTCCTTTAATTCAAAATTTTTTGTAGTCAAGTTCAGGTTTTGATACTCGAAAGGTGGCATATTTTTGTATACGTCTCTGACGATATGCCATCTTTTTCTTTGAGTTAAGCTTTCAAGGTATTTCGAAAACCGTGGATATTTTTTAATTAGATCAATCTCGAAAGCTGTAGCGATTAGTTCATCGCAATCAGTGACATGTACTGCATATAAAATCTCACGTACGATTAACAGAAGTGGTTTACGATCTAATTGTTCAATGTTATGTTTTTGGGCCTATTGCCATCGCCAGACAGCTTGACAGACGTGAAAAGAACATAGTAGCCATTTAGAAGATGGAAATACCCAGTTTAAAGCTTTTCTTTTGGGTGTAGATCCGTCTGTCATGAAAACATTAGGTTCACTTTTACCGTCAAAACCGGCACTTTTTTTTAATGCAAAAAATGCATTGAAATAATCATTTTCAGTTTGGCCATTATGAATAATACACCCTAATGGTATACCTCCAATCTTGGTTCCTGCTATAAAACAGGTAATACTTGCACCGCTTTCGTCGCAACTAGCTGTAGAATCAACAAAAATTATATCGCCAGCAAATTTATTATTATGTGCCCTTTTCATTATAGGAGTAGCTAAGCAAATTGTCATAGAAAATTTCTCAACCGATATCATAACTCCTATTTTTTCATAAGCAGGTATTTTTGTTTTTATTAGGTAATTTTCCTCCCTAAAAGCAAATTTTGTGTGTCCGTGCTACTGTTTTGACTATACAGGGTGTCTCACGGTCGATAGTACCTTAGACGTTTACGGCGAACTACTTAAGGTAAATGTTTGCAATTTTGGGTAGGTTCTTATAAAAATAGTTAATAGTAGTTATAATGTATTGCATATAAAATGTCAGAATTTTGCCTAGAATCTAAAAATGGTTTCATTTAAAAAAACTAGGTTAATATTGTTTACGAGTAGAACTGGCAACAACGCTTCGCCAAAAATATTTTAAAAAGAAAGTTGATGTGCCTTGCATCCAAAATTTCAAACCTTTACCTTAAGTAGTTCTTCGTAAACGTCTAAGGTACTATCGACCGTGACTGTAAACTTTGCCATGCTATACATACCTCCATTTTTCATAAAGATAAGAAACATGACGGTCAGTAGGATTGACTTGAGCATTGCTTAAGGTTTTTAAAATGTTATTTTCATTGTCGTCGACAATCAAATTATTTTCGTGGTACACCTTATTTTGAGCAGGTCCTAGGCCGTTGTTATAATAGTCAATAAACAAAGCGTTTGTTTCGTTAGATACTTGCAAATAACTGTATGCTTCAGCAACGTGAATTTTATGTGAATGCTCACCAATAATCTAAAAACAATTAAAACATCGCCCCGTTATAATCGAAATAAAACTCACGGTTTTTGATTAACACTTCTTAATAATAATATAGTTTAATGGCTCTAAAATGTTTTAAGGGTTTTAGCACCTGTAGCAATGGACCAATATTTTGTAAGTATTAAATGAACCAATCTGACTAACATATAACATGTAAAATAACATTCAAAAAAGTCGTTCTGTTTAAAATAAAGAAAAAAAATTGAGATGCTATGCACAAAAATGAGACATGTCGCAACACTGCCAATGCCATTTTGCAATTTTTCTTGTCGGTGTGTATCTCATTGCCAAATATCGCTTTAACAGCACCGATCCTTTAAAAGTTAATCGACAAAAAAATTTAATTGTGATTGCAGGTAAAAAGTGTTAAAGGTGGCAACAGTGTCCATGCAATGTTTCATTTTTACACTTCGGTTTGCGACGTAACACCCTATTTCAATGTAGTAGCACGATTAGCCGATAAATAAACTAATATATTTTTTTTTTCGCAGAGTTGCCATATTTTCGTAAGTGCTCAATTAAATGATATAAAAATTTAGGAATGTATAGAGGCTACCATGTACAATATGATAAAACAGAAAAAAAATCCATGTAAAATACAAGTATCTGGGATACCAGGGAAAAAAATTGTTAAATGTGGCAACACTGTGAATGTATTTTTTGAATTCATCATGTGGGTTTACCCCTTCACACCAAATTTGACTTGGATATGATCATTATACTTTAAGAGTAAATCTGCCGTCTTAATACTTTTGGCTCACCCTGTATATTATCTTATAGGGCAATAATGTTATTTAAAAAGTCTCTCCGTGAAATAATTGGTTTACTATCGGAAAATTTCAATATGCGGTGTGTCAAGAAATAAATAGCACATTGCTATTTACCGGAATTGTTGTATTAAGTCCTAAACGCATCAATGTATCAATTCTTAAATAAATAAATAAATAAATAAATAGCTCTTTATTTCCAACAGTCACCCACTTACAGGAAATATAATTAGTGTTAGCATTATTTATTCGTACCCATACATTTATTTGCATTTTGCAGTCCTTGTTACGCTGTCTAAGGCACTGATGCCCTACTTTGTTTTTTGATGAATGTTGACAGATAAAATCTTTTCTATATAAGTATCTTTTGGGATTTACATAATTTCTTTTAACAATCTAATTTGTCTTAGTCGCTTCAGAATATTTTTTTATCCAATTTGTTGTGTCTTCTTCACAGAGTTCAGGTCTAAATTTTGTTCTCAATTCGACGTTTTTACTTCCTATATTTTTGTTTACAACTTCACATTCGTTATCAAATAGCTCAATAGCATTTTATCATGCTACATTTTGTTTCGCAAGACATAATTAGGTGAAGTTATTTCATTTAAATGGTTTCATATTCTTTTCCTACGAATGGCCTGAAAATAGACAAAAACGCACTAACAACTGCTATTGAAAACTGGACATTTCAAACATCGTGTGAAAAGTATACTTTGCACACGGCATGTGAAAAGTATACTTTTCACACGCTTATTCGGATATTTAGATTAAAGGGCTTCGTCTCCGTTTTAGAGCTTCGCCCTCAAAGGTCCCATTCCCAGATCTCTTAAAAGGGGCCCAATTTTAGGGCTTCACCCCCCCCCCCCCAAGAGCCCCTTTTTGCAAAACTGTAGAAAATGGGACTCTCATACCAAGGGCCCCCTTTTAAGGCTTGGGGCCCAATTTTAGGGCTTCGCCCCCGGGGGCTCCATTCCTAAATCTGTAAAAAATGGGACTCCCGTACCATAGGCCCCATTCTAGGGCTTCGCCCACTTGGGGGCATCATTTTAGGGTTTCGCCCCCGGAGCCCCTTTTTCAAAATATTTGGAAAATAGGGACCCCACACCGGTGGCTCCATTTTAGAACTCTGCCTCTAGTTATTATAGTTTAGCGAGAATCTCTTACTTACGTAGCTTCTTTCATTAGGGATAAAATTTTCTGATAAATCATTAATAAAAAAGTTTCCCATATAACATGTAATTTTATACCACAATCCCAGTGGGGCACCCTGTATGTAGCAGTCGTAGAAAAAGTATAGTGTGCTACACGTGCTGAAAAGACTTTTCACACTCATGAGAGTTTATGACACTCGCCTACGGCTCGTGTCACCAAACTGTCTCATTCGTGTGAAAAGTCTTATTTTCAGCACTTGTTGCACAATATACTATTGCAACCTATAAAAAAGGCAACCGTTTGTTTACTTATGCGCGAAAATATTATGGTGAACATGCGGTTGCCATGCAAGTCATGATAGGTAATGGCTGACGCTGACGCTGACGGCGCGACGGCAACTAGATTGTATGGGGTTTGGAGCGCGCCAACATTTTCCGTTTCCTATACGATTTCGTGACTCCGGTCACCAATATGTATGGGCAACGGAAAATTGCGCCCCGGCCCCGGCAAATTCAAAAACTATGCGATTTCCGAATGAATTTTGGCAAAAGTATTTGCTCATACAGTTTGGACAGAACACTTATTGTTTCTGTAAAAAACAAAGTTTCTTGTGGGGTGTTTGGGTTTAGGGTTTCATAGCCCAAAAAATTGACGTATTTGCGGTAACTCTCTAGTCCCTTGGTAATAAGAAACGATCTTAGTTTATCGTTTTTTGTAAGTGGAATTCTTACCAGTAAAATATCATCTTTTTCTTCTGTCATTAATGATCATTTGGTTCTGGTTTCATATAAGCACTGTCTATTTTGAAGCTTTTTAAGTTCTATGGAAGATAACATCAAACGAGACACATTAGCCAAAAAAAAATCGCGGATGAAGCCAAATTTCGCAAAATAAATTCAAAATACACATTAAAAATTAAGGTATACTTTTTTGCTAATAAATACAATTCCAGTACACTTTGTCCTAAGGTATGGCCGCAGAAGGTTAATAATAACATAATATAAAGCGTCTTTTCTTAAAAATTCCAAGTAGAACTGTCTTTTTGTACTTTAAAGTGATAATATAATATTTATGAAGCAAACGGCAACATGACACTATTTCTTAAATTATGATTATAATATAGGTTGGCTTAGCAGGGCTTAGCTGTCGTACGGGTAGGTGTTGCCAATAGAAATTACATTTCTATTCAGTTCAAAAATTAATGGCCTCGTTGTGAATATATTTAGTCCGTACTTTACAGATGAGGATTCAATAGTACTCTGGGGCGAAAACTTCTTATAAATATTGCTTCTTAATGGCTTTGTTTGGGTTAGTTTGGGTTAGTAGTTAGTAATACCAATAAGTCGGATATATTATTTACTAGAATTAGATGTTAGACTAGGAGGTGGCTCACCTTTCGTCATTTAAAATAATTTATTTATTTAATTGAAGTAGACACAAATTTAAAATAAGATTAGTTTTGGAGAGTTTGAGTTAATTAAAAGGCAAATGAAAGCTTGGTTTGGTAAGTATGAGGCTCCGCGCGCTTGTTACATAACTCAGGCAAACCCTGGCTAATTAAGGGTAGCTGGGCTTATTTTCAGCTAGAGACAAAAGGGAGCTTGCTTGGTTATTCTAAAGCATATAAGAAACAAGCGCGCGGAGCGTGCTTATTTCTTACATAATTTAGACTAACCCTGGTTTATTAAGGGTATGGTTTAGTGTCAGTTGGTTTGGTTTAGTCATGAGACAAATTGGAGCATTTTGGTTAGTCTAAGGAAGTAGGAAAAAAGCGTGCGGAGCGCGATTTTTTACATGCATTCCACTAACCCTGGTTAATTAAGGGATTGGCTAGTTTGGGTTAGCTTCAGTTGGTTTGTGTTAGTTAGGAGACAACTGGGAGTTTACTTGGTTGTCTAAGGCATATAAGAAAAAAACGCGTTAATTAAGGGTAGCTTGGGTTAGTTAAGCAGTTTGTTTCTTACATGCTTTAGACTAACGCTGGTTAATTGCGGGTAGCCTGAGTTAGTTTGGGTTAGTTCCAGTTGGTTTTATTAAGGCACAAATGCTAGCTTGTTTGGTTAGCCTAAGCATGCCTTAGACTAACCCTGGTTAACTAAGGGCTGCTTAGGATAGTATGGGTTAGTTTCAGTTGGTTTGGGTTAGTTAAGAGACAAAACGGTATCTTGTTTGAGTTAGTTTGGGTTAGAGCTTATATAGGTACCTACTTTAGGTGCCCTAGCATGGTTTCATTTTGTTACGGTTGGTCGTAAGAGAGTACCACGCGTAGTGCACTTATTTTGATATAGCGAATACCATTGGTAAAAAGAGTGTGGCCCTGGTGTGGCACTGAAATTCGCGCAGTGCACAAAAAAGATTGAACCAGTTCATTGCCAATGGGGTATAGGATTTGACGATTTTTGACCTTGAGTTCAAAACTTGGATTTTTGATGTTCGAGAATCGAGTATTCAGTGCTGTGAAGACCATAGAAAAATGGTATTGACCATCTCTTATCTGATCCTTTGTCGGATTTCGTTATTTTTTCTTTTGACAACAACATCGGTGCCACACGACCTCCAAGGTCTCGTGCGGAACTGATTGCACTCGGAGCAAGAAATGTCGCACCAATTTCCCAAAGGTATACAAATACTTGACCTGCACTGGCCAATGGTATACACATTTTGCACTCGTGCCGCACTAGTTTTACCAATGGTATTTGCTATTAGTTTTGGTTAATTTTGGTTTTCTATTAGGTGGGGTTGGCAAAGCGCGCAGCGCGCTTTTCTCTGTACGATTATTTGATTAATTAACAATAGTTTCGGTTATTTTGGAATAGGGAAGAGACCAGCGCGCGTAGTTACTGATTAGTTAGGATTCATTTTGCTTAGTCTGCGTTAGTATTGGTTAGTTTGGGTTAATTTTGGTTAGTCTGTTATCCTACTTTATGAAACATGCACCTGGGCATGGTAATTTACTTACTTGAAAATCAAGAAAGTTATTCAAGTCTGACACATACCAAGTAAATTGTCATCATTAAAGTCATATTTGCGTTTAAATGTATTACTAAACAGCCTCATTTCTGATTTTTTTTTTCAATTTTTAAACCCAAAGAACGTTTAAAATCGACAGTGCTTATATGACACCAGACCCGATAATTTTATTTAATTCAGCCCTTCTACAAGCACCTGCCATTCTAAAAATTGCGACAACCTTCATCATTAAATATTTGCTATATGTGCGTATGTTCTTTGGGAAGAACTCTTGACTTTGTTGGTCGAGATCCCACTGAATTTCGCTTTAAAATGCCATTAACTTCGAATAAGTCTTAATATCTATGTTTTCTTGTAAAGACAGTATCGATTTTACCATACAAAACTCGGACCATAAAGTTGACGGTTTTACTTCTACTGATTTGAATGAAAAATATGCCAAAAGGATAGTTTTGATACTTTTTTGATTGACTTTGCTTGACATCAGGCCTTAAACCTTTCATAAGCCGCTTCGTAGATCAGTTTCGACTTCATTGGGATTAGCCTTGAATCTTGATACCGTCCCTTCAGCTTCTTCCCTCACACCATCTGGAACTTTCACAGAATCGCTTGTATTTTACATTTATGCTTGATTTAAGTACAACAAGATTGCAATACAATTTGATACTAGTTATATTTATTTATTAGAAACCCGGTGGAAACACACAAGCGTGCCTTCGATATATTACAATGTAACAATACTATAGACAACACAGCAATACCGATAAAAATAAAAATATCTGCAGATAGATGAAACTGACTAACCCAAACTCACTACCTATATTCTGGTCTTTAAATGAAAGGATCGTAGAAAAAATAGTGTATGCAATACGTGCAAAAGCTCTTTTTTGCAGTTACGTGTTGTCAAACTCGACTTGCATGACAGCCCGTCTCGTTTAACAATTTTTACATTTCGTGCAAAAAACTTGTACTTTTTGCACTTGTTGCATAATTAGCTATTTCAGTGACATAAAAACGTGTTGTTTTGCTATTTTGAATACCAATAATTTGACTTAATCAAAACCGATTGCACTTTTTTTGTACACATATACAGGTTGCGATGTATAATTATTTTTAGAAGAAATATTAGCCTCTACTTGAAACTAGCCGATTATCATATATCCATTACTATAGACCTAGAAACCATATCCCTGTTGTATTGCAGATGTAGTTTAAACGGCGATATTCATGTTTCGGGTAAGGCATTTACATACAAATGAGAGCTGCTCGCTTCTCTGGATCCAACAGAAGACATATTACCATTAACTCCAAACCGAACATTTTGTAAATTAAAATGACCATGAGTTATCTTGCCATGTTCGGGAAGTTAACTTCATTATAATACATTTCGATCTTTGTTATTTTCTGTAAATATTCGTTTCTTTAATTTGATAACCTGGTATCTATAATCTTTTAATTTTTTTTTTGGATTACAAGTAGAATCAGAATAGTTTGCGCCTATTGGTTTGGTTGTGTGTAATTGTAACATTGTTTTTCTACGGTTATTATTTCAATATTAAGTGTTAATTTTTATTGTATTATTTTCATGGCTATGCTGTGCCTTTTCGTGTATGGTGCATTGCACCTGCTAGTTTTACACCCTTATTTGATCAATTATTTCCTGAAGTTTCTGCATATTATGTCGTCCATTTGTGTCTTTTTTTATAATGTGATTTGGTAGAATAGTCAACTAGGAAGTACTGCCTCCGGGTGACTTTTCTGTAAATATTTACATGTCGCGACTTTGTTCATTATTCCCATGTAACTTATTCTGAGGATAAGTTTTCCTATTGTTTTTCTATCAACTATAGTTCTGTGGTTCAGATTGTGAGGTGTTCAGTGGTGTGCATTATTTTTCTGCTTGCGTGACTGCTATGTGCAAAGATCTAATAAATAACAATATTATAGATCAAAGAAAAAAATGAACTCGGCTTCTAAATGGAATGCCACACCATTTAATTTACTCCTCATACCCAAAGACAAGCCGATGTTGAACTATTAAAATTTAAGCTATGTGTGCACACTTTCATTATAAAGGAAATTTAACTTACCAGTCTAAGTCATATCTTTCCACAACTCCTGCCTTCTAATTGAACATCATGTCTAGGGACAATAAAGGGTTTTTAAAAGCTACACATCATACATCACAAACTCGTATATACGAAGATTATTAGAAATTGCTTTCTCCTTCTATAATAAAATGCCTCAAGTTCATTCGAAGATCAAACTCTCTTGAATAGAAACGTGAAATAGTTGACTTACCTAACACGTGGCTGTGTACCTAATGAATATGTAGAGAAATTCCTTTCATACGTGTCTTTGTAAAATATACTCAGTACTCAAACTTAAATCAGAACTCACTTAGATCTTTTAATCAAAAATTTTAACCTAAATTGGCCATCACATTGATTGTATATTAAAATAGTGCTGCTATGCTCAGGGCTTCTTGCTAACTCTCAAATAGCAGTTAGAAAAAAAGTAAGTTAAGAAGCAGGAAATATCTGAGCGTGAGTACTCAAAATTGTCTTACCACTACCAATTTACTTTCTCTTTCTTCAAAAATTTAAGACCTTGACAGTTTAGTCTGTAACCAGTAAGACATGTCAGAATCGTATCGTCTTAGAAATTGCCTACTAGTTATCATATCATTGCAATACATAAGTCTCTCATTTAGACGTAGCAACATTCTACTTTCTGAATTAGATGATAGTTTCTCAGTTACCAGCTATTTTTTTGGTAGAATAGTTTTTCATTGCTTTATCCATTTGCGTTTTGTTGGATCTTTTATCTGCGTATGCTTGTTGAGTACCCTGTTAGATTTTATTTGAGTATATCTAAAGTTTTCTAGTTCCTTATTATTTATTTACAGTGTCATTTTAGAAAAAAATTTACTATCTTATTTAATTTTTCTCCATGTATTACTTTGGTTAAATTGTTTTTAGTCTCCTTTTACTATGTAGGTACTTCGTTGCGTTTAGTTTTTGGTTTCTTCGATCTAAAGCTTTCTGTTTATTTGGTGTATGCTTCTATTACGATTTGAATGTCTTCCAGTAAGTGTGGTTTGTTCATGTGACTTGGCAATGTATTTCGTGTGGAATACTGTCATTTCTCCAAAATATTAAATGTATTTCCATTTCTTTTGTTAGTCTTTGCTTGAGCTCAAGCACGTTTTGGTTACTGTCTGAAGTTTACGTTTGTTGTTGTTCGTGACGAGGATGACTATTCCTTTTTATTCGCTCTATGGTGTTCTTCTCTACTTATACCTATTTTTATGAATTTAGTTATCGTTTTCATAATTAAACGCTTCCAATGATCAATTTATCTCTGAAACAACTGCAACAAAATGAAGGCATTTTAAGGTGCAGCGTCTAAGTAGTTCTGAGCTTTAGCAGTGCGATTTGTTCCATTAGTATATGAAACTCGTTGCCGGACTCGTCCTACCTTGACTCATTGTTACTGCAATGAGAATATTCGTGACGACAAAATCAAAAATAACATAATACGTGCTCCTCTTTATCAGGAAATGTTTGTACAATTACATAACTTTGAGTTATACAAAATATTCGTCCAACCATAGGAACTTTATTGAAGTTTTCCAGAAACACCACATTTCCATCTGCATATTTATTTTCTTGGTACGTTTCTAATTTGTCTGGACTGGATGGTTCTACTCCAATTTATGATTTAACGATAAGTTTCATTTTTGGTGTAGGTAACTCAAAATCGCCAGCTTCAGGATTGCAAACCAACGGTAGGTAAATGACTCGGTAAAACGTTTTTTTCTCATGTAAGTCTGAGTTGTTCATGGTAGATAAAAGTTGCGTGGTTTAGCTCTGTGCCCTTCCATCGCCAAATATATAAGGCCTTGAAAAATGCTAATTATCGATGTTTGTTCGGCTGCAATATTTGTATCGACAAATCAATCTCACATCATTTTATATAAATTTAGCCCAAATGCCTGTTTCTACACCACCATAAACCGAAAGTCTTTTGTTGTCATAAAATGGTCGTTTATCCAGTTAATTTGCTTTTACAAATTCCATTAAAACCGAAATCAATAAATCAAGACCGATAATCTTTTATTTATTTTCAGCCGTTCTAATTTGAATTTAATTGTTTTTCCATCGTGCGGTATGATGGCGTCAGCAGTCGTTTTACACTTTTTGCTATGAATTTAATCTCGACTTTTCGAGTTATATTTTCAAAGGTATAATAATAAGAACACGATTTTTTTAAGATTGGAAAAAGCCTATTTTTGCGCTTATAAAAATTTCTAAATTTCGGTTTCTAAGATTCAACCATGAAGCGAAGTACAAGTAATTGCAGAGCTTCTGATTATATTTCGACTTTCTCATTATTAAAGTTTCAAAATTGATTTATTCGCCTGACGTTAGAATTTTATAGGGGAGTTTCAAATATTTTATAAGTTTTTTAAAAATTATATTAGTTAAAAATGAAGCATTCTGTGTATTTTCGTTCCTCAAACACCCTTAATAGTTATTTTGTTATTTTTGATGCAATTACCTTAAAATTGCAAGCCACAATGCACTAACCCAAGAATCGAATAATACTTTTATACAAACAGAAAAATAAAGGAAAATTGAGGAGAAAACGATGGTTGTATCGATCTATTTAAAAATACGACGAGCTACGCTGGTTTTCTTACCGCGAATGCGATATGACATTACTTACCGTAATGCCAGAAAATGTATTAATGACATATTTTGAGTAATAAGCAAATATTTGGAAATAATTAACTCTTTGGTCAAATTATTCGTTGATCAAAGCTATATAACACATAAAATAGCGATGTAGATACCAGCAATCATTTTAAACGTATCGCGTTTTATAGATCATCAAGCGCAAATCCACAAAATCAAGGATCTTGAGTAAACACCAAATCGAACAGCTTTTGAATGGCCGACCGGATGGTGAATATTTCCAGATGAAAGTATCTACCATTTTAGGAGCATTTCGTGCCTCCACTGCTATCCTGGTGGGAGCTGTCAATTGGTCATTGACACCGTTAATGGTGAAGATACTAGGCACCAAATCCAAGATTCCATGAAATGTCCCTATCGTTGGAAATATTTATTTGGCATCAACTATGCATGGCTCTTCGAGTTCGGGGGGTGTAACATATACATTGTAATTTTAAATCTTTGTAGCAAAAAGAGCAATTTAAGATTCCCATAGATTCACTCTGTTTTGCAACCTATCGCCTTTTATTATACGCCCTTTTAACACAAATCATATTTTTATTTTTGCATTTTGAAATAAGCCAATATCAAAGTTGTAGTCTTGGCAGACTTACTTTTGAAAATACAATAAAAAATGAGGCAATCAACATTTTCACTACAATTTTTCAAAAAGTTCGGAGTGAAAAAGATGCGCATGCATGCGTATCTTTTTCGAGCGTATAATAAAAGGCGATAGGTTAGAAAACAGAGTGAACGGAACGAGGAGCAGAGAACATCACCAAGTTAATTTTATTAATATTTATCTTTACTTTAATGAGGCAATTTCTTTGTAAAGAAAGATACAAGCCATATAGCCGCGCAATGAAAATTTTCCAAATGCCTTATATATTCTGTTGCAGACCGCTCTTTGGTAAAGCTAGTTCGATTTCCTAAAAATTGCCCTTTGTAGGAAATGTTGAGTTGTTCATACCTTATGTCGCAAACACTTGAAGTGTAAGGCACTTTACGAGACCTCACCATTCGGTATTAGGAAAAATTATAAATGAAAATATGACTGAGTTATTTAAAAGAAAACATTTTTGTAACAGTAGAAAAAGTATAGCAAGCCCGGCACAGTATTTCAATTTTCAATTTTCCATCTTTAAGGGTCAAAAAGTAACTTTTTTAGGAGCTCCTATATCGAAACTGATCCAATTTGAACTTAGTGAGAATTGTCTTTTTCCGAAAATATTTGGCTATAAAAGTTGCGCCACTAGAAAAACACCTTGTACGTGCTTAGTGCTTAAAAGGAACGTTTAATTGTATGTCGGCTTTCTATATAAATTATTACTTATATAAATGACAGAAACTCTAGGAAAATCGCAAGTTGCCAAATATGCCAAATTAATTCCAAAAAATGCAAATAAACAAAAATTTAGTCGGCATGCACACTAAAATTGCATAGCGGTTTCGGGATTAGTTTTGTTCATTTAGATGCAAAGCTGCAATATCATGGTCAGAAGATGAATGAGGAGTGAACCGTAAAATTTCTGAAATTATTTTAACGTTTTTAGTTTACTTATCTAAAATCATTTCCGCAATAATTCTATTTACTCTGTAACCTTCTGTAATTTTTATTGACTACCATCTGTCGTGGTGTTCTACTGTCCAAAAACTTGTAATATGTGGCAATCGTATTTACAATTAGAAACTAAGATTGTTTTGACACATGGGCATTTGAATACTGATATTTCCAAATATTAAATTAACTTGTAGAATACCAAAAGGCTCGTAAGTCAATTCTAAAGTTACAATATACGGAATAGCAGATTTTCAGTTTTTTAATTCATGCTCCACTCATAATCTAAAATGTTTCGGCTTCCCCATAACTGGTCGAACTTGTTCTAAATAAATTTGTTTCAATAGGCTGTTGATAAAATGATTGGTTTCTAATTAACTTATGAATAACAACCAGGAAAATATCAATAATATATTTCCCGTTGAGCCCTTAATAAATTTCAATATTTTAATCGGACGTAGTTGTAGGAAGAACAGATTAAAACCCTAACATTTTCCAACCAGACTACCTAAGTAAACAAGGGAATAGTGTAGTAGAGTTTGTAATTAGAAAACAGCGGAGTAAAGTTAGAAGCAATTCCTGACATTTCAAATTACTCAGAGTTGTGTATATTTAAGTTTTTAAATCGCATTTTATATATATTTTTCGTGTTTAAAATGCGTCCATCGCTATCTCCTGCGAATAACTTTTTAATTGCTAAACTAGAGGAAATAGGAACAAAGTGCTGGAAAGGTCGCTACAGTCATAAATAAAAGCAACTAAACCATACCATATAATATAATTCCGTGAAGCGATGTTTAAAAAATGTATAGAAATAATTAATTGCTAATAGTAGTAGTTATAATTTAGTAAATAATTTTAGTAGTGGTCACAGTAGTATTGGTGGTAGTAGTAGTAGAAGTAGTCGTAGCAGTAGTTTTTTTTTGTTATAATGAGTGGGGAAATGCTCATGCACGACCTGATAAATATAACTCAGAACAGTGTTGAACTCCTGGTTACTACAGCAATAGACCTACCAACTAAAACCCTAATCTCATTTTCTCGTTTTAGAACCAACCCGGAACTCCTGTTAATTATTACTTTAGGGTGGCCCTTTTTCTTGCCTCGTCATAGGCTTCTCTCCTTTCCTGTGCCTGTTCTCGCCTTAGTCATAGGCTTCTCTGTTGCTTTTTTCTTGTAGTTTTTAGACTTAATCTTCTACTTCCCATTCTCTGTTGGCTTCCATGTCTTTTAGTATTCTAAACACGAAGGTGCATACGGCTTCTCAGCTCTCCTTCTTCTCTATTATCGTCACGATTACTGTCCCTGGGAAGTTTTTTCAGAAAGCACCGAAAATACCCATGTCCTGTTAGGAATTGGGTCAAGTAGTAGTTTACCCCGCTGTGCTTCCTTTCAGCCCAATCATTCACGCTCCTGATTAACCCTTGAGTCCATCATTCGCTGGTTTCACTGCTTCATCTGTTCTGCCATCTCCTGAGAGTCTCTTATCTTTCTTCGGTTATAGTTGTAGTAGTAGCAAATATAATTATAGTAGTAGTATGTAATCATGCACCGCTCCTGCGATAACTGGGGTTTCTAAGCAGTAAAAATTTTCTGCCTCTTCATTCTTAACCGCCTTTCTCGTTGCGTCACGTGTTTTGCCTGTTGTTCCTTCATGTTTTCAGCCCTGTTATATAATCTTTAGAGGTTGGGGTTTTTATTTTCTTGTCTTCTGTATTCATCCTATTCTGTGGTTTTTATAACGAGGCTTATGATGTCTTTGATAATATCCCATTGTTCCTTATTTCTTCACTGATCTCAGATAAAAACCCTATATTCCTCTGTGTCCTCCGTTCCACAATAGAAGCATGCATTATTGGTAGTTTTGCCGATTTTTTTACTACTCTGCAAATCTGCCGTGCCCTGTAAAAAATTGTGTAAATGAATTTCGGGGATCCCGTGTTTCTTAACTATCCCTGCCCCTATCCTTTTAATTAGTATTTCAGTCCATGTTGCCTTGTCCGTGTTACCTCACTATATCTAACACTTTTCATTGGCCTCCCCCTGGCTTGTTCTTTTGCTGCCCTATCATCGCCGTTTAATTGCTACACGACTCGATTATGAGTCGTATTGGTACCAGGCCTTCCATTACTAGTGTCCCTCCTATAGGCGTACTGTAAGCGCTTCTTACAGTTAGTGCTATATTTATGTGTGTCCTGCCAGTAGCTACTTACTGCTCTTTACGCACACGCTTTCTATCCATGATGGTGTTGCGTATAGAAGGGTGAAATGCACCACCGAGCTCAGGACCTTGTTTAGACCCGCCGATGTTTGGCATAAATCTTATCAAAGTGTCAATTATTTGGTTTGCCCTTTCGAGCACCCTCTTTATATTTTCCCTAAAGTTAGTTATCTGGTTTATGACAACTCTTAAGTACGTCATCTCTTAATTGGTTTGGATTTCAGTCACCACTATTGCAATACCCTCCGCAAATAATATCAGTTTAACATATTTCGAGATGTGTCTTCTTAAGATCCCATCACACAGTAGTTACATAATTTGGATTCGAGTACCGACCCCCTATGGTACTCCTGCGCTGATATACACCTTCTAATCTTATCTAGATACTCTTGTCTAAGAGGTAACTGCCGGTGATCTTCGTTATTTGTATTGCTACACCTCTTGTCAGTTCTGTAAGTATAAGCTACCTTGGCGAAAAATTAAGAGCAATTCTTACATTCAGCAGGGGTAGTACATATACCGCTCCCCTCATTTGCCTGCCTGACTATACCTAGTACCTCTTTAAATGCTCCAACTGTTGTATACATACTTGTGTTCACTGAAATGCTCTTGGTTGACTTGCTCAGAGAGTTTCCCGAGTGTACTCAAAAGCAAACCGGGACTCTCGAACTTTGAACTACTGAGTTTTGAAATAGAGATACGTTTTCAACTGGCCATCCTTCAACAACTTGTCCAATATTTCCTCACGTAGTGCATCTCCAATGCCTTCAGTATCATTTGATGGGTATTCTTCTAGACTTGGTTCTATTCCATTTTTCTCGGCTGCTACTCGGATTTCTGCTTGGGATATTTCTGGAATTTCGTCCTTTTCTTCCAGATGACAAGATCGAACCGAGTGTCTATAGAATAACTTTTTCCAACCTCGTATTTCTTCTCGTATATCAGTTTTATTCTCTAGCTTTGTATGTTCATTCATTGTGTTTATGACTGCCTGATATGCACCTCTCCAAAGATTGTAGTCTTTAGTTTAATTACTTCCTGCCACGATTTTTCTTCTTACTAGTTATCTTAACTTGTAGAGCCATTTTCATCTGCTAATAACTATTTTGCAGTTCGGCCACTTCCTGGAGGTCTCAATTATGGTGCCTGGTGTAGCATCTTTATGCTGGTACCTTTGGTTTAGCTAGGCGATCATCATTTTGATGATTTTGACAATAAAGTCTCCTGATAAAAATGCTTTTGTATTTTTTGCGTTTATTTCATTCCGAAAATGTTCTAAAAAATCGTTGTATTGGGTTATTGTCATATTTGGCAAGATACAGCAGCCAAAAACTAATACCTTACTCACCCTCATTGTTAACAATAATCAGGCCTAGAGCTCATTGCTTAAGCATCATGATTGGTTGTGGGCTATTCGGCGGCTTGGTTCGCCGACTACCACGATATTTGATTTTCATAGGAGTACAAGCACTTGTCGCCCTCTGTATATTATTTTAACTGTTTGCACACATAGAAGACAAAAAGATGTTTTTGTGTGTTCCTTCATCATGCCGTTCTTCGCTATAGTTATAGCAACATTTGTCATATTTTTAAGCATGATATTGAACAACTATGTGCCCGAGTGGCGAACATTTATTTCATCGACTCGATTGCATTATTTTTCTCGCAGATTAGTGTGATGCCTATCAGCACCTATCTTATTTTACTGGGTCCTCTGCCACTCATTCGAATGCTTCAATACTAAATACTTTACTAAATATGTTATATGTTGGTCTCAATGATTTTACTGTCATGTCGACTATATATACCTACTTATTCTTGAAAATATTATATTTCGTATTAATCTTGCTTTTTGTCTAGCCTAAGAAAATTTATAAGCTACACGTATCTCACTTTGATTTCTCCTTTGGTATTGATGTTGATCTAAATTTGATATCCTAGTTCTTCCTGTTTATTCCTAAGCTTAAAAATAGCATATTGCTTTTCGATGTTTTCTCTTCTTGAGAATGAACCCAATTGTGTCTTCGTTCTTACGTTTCTTTCTCTTTCTATTTAGCGGATCCTCCAAATGATCCCCATTGGATTCGTACTAATCTATCTGACTCTCTTCCAGTGTTTGGATGTGATCTGTTTGTAGAGTTACACGTTGCAAGAAGATCCATGAAGAAAGATATCGCAGTCGCGCAATAACGTCTTTTCTTTCATAGTATAGTAGTAGTAGATAGTAGTTTGCAGTGTGCTAGCCTGGCCGCCTCCCGATCGTGGCGGAGCCCGCTCGCTCACTCCCTACACCAAACTAGCGTCTAGTGAGATGTCAGTCACGGATAGTCCTCCTCAATCAAAAGCAAGACGCTAGCGTATATTGGAATTATCCACGTCTTTACGTTCTAGCAAAACTTCTACAACGCCTCGGTGGTGTAATAGGCAGAGTGCTTGCCTGTTATTCCTGCGCTGCGGGTTCGATTCCCAGATGTTTTGTTTACCTTCTTTTTAAGGTTATGTTTGTTTTTATCAATTTACTTTTTTTTTAAGTTTTGGGTTAGTTTGGATTAGCCTTGGGTTAGTTTTGGTTAGCACTTGGTTAGTTCTTGTTGATTGAGCCCCCGTAGCGAGCGGGGCGGACTTGCACCTCGCTAGCGTCTAGCCTACAACAACCGGGTTAGGGTTAGTTTGGGTTAGTTTGGGTTAGTTTGGGTTAGTGGATAATTCCAATATACGTTAGGCCTCCACCCCCTGTACCGTATCTTTATTTCTCTGTTGAGTAGTCATTATAGTTGCTTTGAAATAAGATTTTTTAGAGGTTTCATCCCGAGATCGACTGCCTTCTTCACGACACGTTGTCTTCTAACATCATTTTTTGTCTAGTTTCTCCCCTGTGATTTGTTTGGCATAGATAACTATACCAGTAGCTAAGCTACCGCCGCCATAGCCCTCAGGATCAGAAACACGCAGGCCCCACCGGGACGTAAAACGGAGGATCTCTTCGGGGTGAGTAATAGTAGCGGCAGAATGTAGTAAGCAATAGTAGGCACTTGTATTGACAAACATATTAAAGTTATTTGGTCTGAATTCCTATGAAAACCTTTTAAATTAACTACAATATTAAAATATCAAAAGTGTACGGGTGGAATAATATTCAACGATCATTTAAGAAATATGTCACACGTACTACTAGACACATGCTAACTATTAAAAAACTATTAACTTATCTGTAAAAACATCTTTCATAGTTTTCCCCTATGAAATTCGTTTACATACAAGCGGCTAAATCTAGCTTATCTCATGCTAATCTCCATCGTGTACTAGGATTAAGATATCGGCTAGTTTGGGCTTAATATATTTGACGTTTCAGTGTTTGTAGTTGCTTCTTGTAATGTTTATGTGAAATTAAACCTCAAGACAATTGTTGGACAGGCTTTAAGGTGAAAGATAAATGTGATTCTGGATTTATTTTTTTTTGTGGATGAATGTAAAATATTACATGGAAAAAGAGTAATTTGGTTAGCACATCAAATGATAAATTCATGGAGAAGCAAAGTGTTGTGAAACAGATTATAATATATATTGGATAATTATAACATTTCATACATGTTCGGTGATAAACTCAACCACATGATAACGCTGCGCGACATCTTACAATGAAAGAGGATATGTTCCAAGTGGGTGGCAGTTTTGTTAGTCAATAATTAAGACAGACAGATTCTGTTATTGTTCCAAATTTAAACTTTTTTACGTTAATAGAATTCTATTTAGTGTTAAATAAGTGTGTTCTTCAAAGAGAATCTATATGCAGTCCATTGAAGCCAACATTTTGGTCCACTCGAGCCAAATAAGCCATAAATTGGTTGCATTTTTAGATCGCTTGTCGGCGACCATTTCGAGGTATGTGTGCAACAGCAGGAGTCGGCTGCGGTCGAAGGCCACGCTGTACCAGTTCCAGTCGGGAGTTACTGGGGAAAGGAGCAAGAACTTCAGCTATTTTCCATTGGACAAATCATATGAGCTGGAGGTCACGTAAGTCCGTTCCTTATCTTTATTATTTATTTAGCTTATGGTCTATTCGAACATACATAAAAGAGAGAGTAAATATAGGTATAGGTATATATAACATCAATACTAACATATATGTCACAAACATAATTTCAATTATTGTCTTTATTATCACAGCTCCAGGCGTAACTGTTCGAGCCAGGAAATGGCCTCCGGTGTCGCGTGCAATAAGCCGCCGCTTGTTCCAGGAAAGGCTGTTAACGGACATTCGTAGGTGATGTGACCCATTGTTTGGGAGGCAGCACCGCATTCACCATCTGGGCTGGAGCGCATTATTCACCTATAGAGTGCCGACCCACTTCTGCCGTGACCAGTACGTATTTTGTTCAGTCGAACCCAAAGCTTGCGGGGCAGGTTAAAGCCATGTGGTGGTTCTTGTCTTTAGAATTGAGTAGGGGGTGCCAAATCGGTGAAACTCTGCCCTGCCAGTCCGACTGCCACTCTTCGTATGTTAGTGATTAGCTGCTGTGCCGTTCTGACAGAGGGACTTCTAGATTTTAAGCGATTAAAATGTATGAGTTTCTGGTGGATTGGCAAGTCTGGATTCGCGGTTATTTTTTTGTACTCTCGGACCAGGATCTGCTTTCTGCGGACTGTCGGTGGCTCTATATGGGATAGCACTGGCAACCACTCGATTGGTGTAGATTTAATGGATCCCGTAATTATTCTCATCGTTAGATTCAGAACTGTGTCGATTTTACGTACGTAGGGGTTGTTTATCCAAGCTGATGCGCAGTATTCGGCCATTGAATAGACAAGACCAAGTGCAGAAGTACGCAAGGTTGGAGCATCAGCTCCCCAGGTCGATACAGCCAGCTTATATAGGATATTATTACGGGTCCTTAGTTTCGCTGCCAAATTAGTCAGGTGTTTGTTGAACGAGAGGGTACGATCCAACGTAACGCCCAGGTATTTTGGGTTGTGGTTGTGGCGTAAAACAGGACCATTTAGAGTGACTTTTAGGCTGGTAGATGCCAGTCTATTGTTGAGATGAATACAACAGGTCTCGGTTTTCGCAATGCTGGGTGTCAGCCTCCACTTCTTAAAGTAGTCGGACAGAATGTCTAGGTCCGCTGACAAGGTAGCTTCTATGTTTCCCATGTTTGAATGCTGGGTTGCCAGGGCCAAATCATCGGCATACATAAACTTACGGCTTGGTGTTTGTGGAAGGTCCACGTATAGATTGAAAAGAAGTGGAGCCAGAACTGAGCCTTGAGATAGGCCGTTATTAAGCAGCTTGGGTCTGCTTCGGTGCGTCCCCCATTACAGTCTGAAGGGATCTATTGGAGAGCATGTTGTTCATCAGTGCTGTCAGCTTCTTACATTTTATGGTTGTCAGGAATTTATACATTAAGCCCTCCCTCCAGACGGTGTCATAGGCAGCTGTCAGGTCCATGAAGGCTACTCCTGTTTTACTGCGTTCCTCAAAGCCTCTTTCAATATAGGTCAAAACTGCAAGAACCTGGTCTTCGCAGTTGCGACCAGGTCGGAAACCAGCTTGTTCCACAGGTAAGATGTCCAGGATTCGTGGACTTATTCGATTGTAGATTAGTCTCTCCAGTAATTTATATATAACGCTTAGAAGGGCAATGGGTCGGTAGCTACCGGGGAGGTCGGCAGGATTTCCTGGCTGGAGAATAGCGATGATTTTATATCTTTTAAGTTCGCTTGGCACTTGTTTGGCCTCGAGGATGTTAGTGAAGAATTTTGCTAGCCAGCGCCTCGTGTTTATTCCACAGTAAGAAAGGAATTCCGGGTGTATTTTGTCAAACCTGGGTGACTTGCCTTTCTTTAAGAATTGGAGGGCTTTTGTGACTTTGTCGATGGTAAATTCCCCAGACAGCTGCTCACACCTTATAGTTGAGTTTTTGAGGGCCTTGAACTCCTTTTTAGTTACGGTCGAGTGGGGTTTGCCTTTTCTGGCTCTGGACAGGTTCGCTATATAGTTCGCTACTTGATCGGCCGTGACGTTGGCAAGCTTCGACATGGTATGCGAGTCGGCTCCTAGCTTCTTAAGTAAACTCCACGCCCTTCTACTTGAGTGTCGAAAATTCAGGTTTTTAGTTGTTTTGTTCCATTTTTCTTTTCGAGCTTCGTCAAAGTTGTACAGTAGGGAATCCGCATCATCCGATCTGACGTTTTCCAAGTAGTCAGCGTAGAGGATCTCATTGGCCTCAGTCCAGCATGGTATATATTCTTTCTTTACTCCTCTTGGTATGTGTTTCTTGGCCGTGGATATTACCATTTTTTTAAAAACTATTAGTCAGTCAACGTTTAGACACAATTTATCGAGTTTTTATGAAATACTGCTATATGTAACGTTATGATACGCCATACTGTCGCGATAGGATTTTCTCGCGACGCCATGCCTTGAATTAGCGTGCAGGAGAGTAGCTCAGATTCGGAATCGCTCAACGTCAGGTGAGAAGAGATGATAAAAAAGTACAAAGTTAAAAACAATAAGAACGTCTATTGATCAAAAACTTAACAAAAAATGTCTATTGATCAGAAGAGGTATATTTATAAATTGTTTAAAGGTATTTGTTCACTGTAATATAAATATAGTTTTTCTTAGAGTTTGTGTTGTGTTTAATTTATAGTTAGGTTTCCACTTAAAGTTTCACTTAAATTTTACACCTGAACTACTGATTTCTACTTTGAAAATTATCTTTTTTAGATTCTACTTGTACTACTGTGGACAGGCAATCTCCGAGTTTACGAACATGTGCACAAAGCGAGACTCAGATTAGGGTAAGGAACTTAGGCTAGGGTAGAACTCAAAGCATATAATGTGTACTGCCCAGGTGCGGTCTTTTAGGGGAGACACAAAGTCTAACAAACTGAAGGTTTGCTAGCGTATTTATATCATAAAATCTGCTGAGCGTGGCATGTTTAAGGTTGATAATCGCTCGCGTTGCCTGCTCGAGTTGTTTATAGTTTGCCTTTAATGTTTATGTAACAATTTCCAAGTTCAAGTTCAAACTTAGGACTGGGTGATATTTATTTAGTAGTTTTTATATTTTTGTAGTTCACAATATATGCAGGTAAATATATGAAGGTATAAATGAAATCAAAAAATAAAATGAATCCAACTTGTATACATGGCAGCAATAATATCATCATATCAATAACAGTTAACCAAATGTAATAAGTCGATAGGGTAACCCGTGAAGTAACTAGATATGTCTATATAGCCGATAATAAGTATCTATGAGTAAACAAACTAAGCAAAACTGAGCAAAATGAATCGCATGCCAGTGACAATATAATTTTATCAATAAAAAGTCAATAGACACACTAAATCAATGAAGTAATTATTGATGTAAATTGTTATAAAAACGAAATGAGCTCAGTTCGGTTCAGTTTTTAAAGTAAAAACTTATAATTGCAAATTGCAACTAAATAAACTCGTGCACTGCTATAAGGCGAACAGCTGATTATAGTAAAAACTTATGGTTATAGACGGTCTCGTCTTCGTAAATAAATCTCTTGTAGTACCAATGCGTAGCCCGGTTTACACCACTATATTCAAAGCAAACCAAATCCCCCTGGTCCTCCGCGTGTCATTTACCTCCCAATTGATTCATCAGTCTATTGCTTAGTGCCGGGTTGTACACACGTCGCCGCGTCACCCCGCCCGCTGTGGTTTAATTTTTTGATAATTTGTGTTCTGCCGTGTTTTTCTTGTTTGCATAAATGCCTTCTCCAGAAAGGAAACGATCCCGTGCCTCTTCTGGCGAACGGGGAGTGTTATCGGAGATTCTCAAGTCAGTCAAGTCTTTTGATAAAAGATTGCGGAAAATTGAAGATGAAAGACGTTCGTCAGGGCACCGAAGTCGTTCCGCGAGGGGTCAGCGGGAACGTTCTCGATCACGTCGTCCGTGCTTTTCCGGCGATCGTCGCAGTCGGATCGACTCCAGACGTCGTAATCGCCGTCGCATTGTGTCATCTTCGTCTAGCTCTGTTAGTTCCCAGTCACGTGGCGATTTTCACGATACGGAGGAGAGAGAGACGGTGCATCGCTGGCCAAGTGCAGAGCATAGAGAGGAGTCTGTTGATGGTGAGTACGTCTACTTTAATGTTATCACCGACGATTTTTATGCTGTAGTTTATATACCTTGTATTTATGAGGCTCTGCGTGTATTTTATTGTTATGGTATTCGCCTCAGTGACGGGGCGATGACTCTGACAGTTAGATATTTTAGTTGGAATGCCGCATGTGGCTGCACGTTTACTTTTGGTTTTTAGTATTTGCCTCAGTGACGGGGCAGGAATATTGATAGTGATTTCTTTATCGCATATGGCGCTACGCTTTCTATATGTTACCAAGTGCGGTAGTAGTGTTCGATAGGGATAGTGATTTCCTTATCGAACGCGAGACGCCTTAATTCTGATTAGATTTTAGAAGAAATAGGAGGTTAATTTCTACAGGTCCCTGAATATGATTTATTTCTTTTCAGGCGAGCATGTCTTGCCGGGGCACGATTTGCAGCCAATCATAGTGGACATGGAGCAGGACAGTGACGTCCGAGCTCCACAGAATGTGGGTTTGCAATCCCTTTTAGGAGACGAGGGTGCTGTCCCGACACCATTTGCAGCGCCGCTTCATAATGACATTGCTACTCGTTGGGATATTATTTTAAGGAAAGGTTTGGACCCGGGGAAGCGGGCAGAGGTGGTACAAAAGTATGCCCCACCTGAAAACTGCAAAAATATTATACCTCCCAACCTTAATCTTCATGTTAGAGGAGCATTGTCCGAGTCTAACGAAAGAAGGGATGCGCGTTTAGCTAACCTGCAAAAACAAGTGGGTGCAGGGGTTGCGGCCATAGGAAAGGTTCTCTCAGGCCTTTATCAAAAAGGTGAGGAGGGGGACAAAGATTATGTACAGGCTCTCAGTGATGCAGGCCGCCATCTTGCCGATGTTCATTATCAGGAAACTATGTCTCGAAGGGACCTGGTTTTGTTGAACATTAACAAGGATTTACGGGACACCCTCTCTAACTCCCCTCCTGATGAGTGGCTTTTTGGATCCAATCTGGAGGAGGTTATTAAGGCCAAGAAGACCATTGACATTTCGAGTCAACAACTCAAAACCAAAAAGGTTGTTAAGAAGCCCTCTCAGCCTATAGTTAGCAAGCCTTTAAACTACATCCGTCCATTCAGGTCAAACAGGGGAGCCTTCCGGAGTGGACAGCAACCTCGACAAGCTCCTCGCTCAAGGACTCAGTTCAGGAAGAAGCAGGACCAGTGGCGGAACGGGGACAGGCGTCAGTAGAGGCAAGTAAATATGCCGGTCGTTTGAAATTTTTTGTAAGTAGGTGGCAACGTTATACTAACGATGATATTATTTTATCTTGGCTATCAGGCTATGCAATCCCCTTGGTTGGAGCCCCAAAGCAAGAGGTTGTGTGTATGGAACCCCGTTGGTCTTCCACTGAAAAACTCTTGATTAGGAATTGCATAGATAATCTTTTGTTATCGGGTGCTATTAGTCGCACATCCGAATGCCCAGGCCAATATGTATCGAATGTTTTCTTGGTGCCAAAATCGGATGGATCATATAGACTTGTTTTAAATTTAAAGAAATTTAATAATTATGTAGTTACTAAACATTTTAAAATTGAAGACAGGAAAACTGCTGCCAATTTGGTGAAGCGCGACTGTTTTATGGCAACAGTTGACCTGAAAGATGCTTACCTGCTTATTCCTATTAAGGAAAGCCATAAAAAATATTTAATGTTCTATTTTGAGGGTTTGCTGTATCAATATAATTCTATGCTGTTTGGTCTTAGTTCGGCCCCATACGCTTTTACTAAATTAATGAAACCAGTCATATCAGCATTGCGAGGAAAGGGTTATATTTCTGTGATTTATTTGGATGACCTTTTATTACTAGGTGATACGTTTGAGGAGTGCTCAAATAATGTTAAGATTACTATTTGTCTGCTCGAGCATCTTGGTTTTTTACTTAATTATAAAAAATGTAGTTTAGCGCCTTCTCAGAAATGTACTTATTTAGGGTTTTCCTATAACTCTTGTACTATGTCTTTATACCCTACGGATAGGAAACGTCAATATTTATTGGACTGTGTACAAAAATTCTTACGTAAGGAGTCTTGTACTATAAGAGAGTTTTCTCAGCTTGTAGGAAAGTTAGTTGCGGTTTGTCCGGGCATTAAATATGGGTTTCTTTATACGAAGGTTTTGGAGCGAGCAAAGTTTTTAGCCCTTAATAAGTCCAAGGGCAGCTATAATTCAGTTATGGTTTTACCTAATTCCGTCCTTAGTGAATTGAGATGGTGGATGGAACACCTACCTGATGCAACCAATTCTATTCGTGTTGAATCCTTTTGTTTGGAGATATTTTCCGATGCTTCTTTGACTGGATGGGGTATTTATCAGAAGGACCGGGTAAGCAGTCATGGCTTATGGTCGGAGGCCGAAGCGAATTGTCACATTAATTATCTGGAACTGTTGGCGATTTATTTTGGGCTAAAATGTTATGCAAGTCACCTTAGTGATTGCAATATTTTATGTAGGGTGGATAACACAACAGCCTTGTCGTACATAAATCGCATGGGTAGTATCCAATATCCTACTTTGAATAGCCTTGCAAGGCAGATTTGGCAATGGTGCGAGGATAGAAACATATTTATTCGGGCGGCTTATATTCCTTCGATAAATAACGTCGAGGCTGATATCGCCTCTCGTCAGCTTAAAATAGATACGGAGTGGAGCCTCTCCGATAAAGCATTTCAGAAAATTACGGAGACTTTTGGGTTTCCGTCTATTGATCTTTTTGCTGGCAGGATTAACAAGAAATGTAGAAAATTTGTTTCTTGGCTGAGAGATCCGGAGGCTTTCTCAGTTGATGCCTTTACTATCGACTGGCGGAGTTTGAATTTTTATGCGTTTCCACCCTTTTCTTTGCTGTTAAGGGTTTTGCAAAAAATTATTATTGACAAGGCGGAGGGTATTGTTGTTGCACCTCTCTGGATCTCTCAACCTTGGTATCCTTTATTTTTGTCCTTGTTGATTGATAAACCATTAGTCTTTAGGCCGGCTAACGACTTACTTTCTTTTAACAGGATTCCCCACCCGTTATCCAAAGACCTTTCCCTGGTGGTCGGGAAGTTGTCATGGAAGCGCTGCGTTTAGGAAAAGTTCCGGCGCAATCTCTGGAAATCTGTGTTGCTTCGGTCACAGACGCAACTCTTAAACAATATTCATCTGGCCTAAGGGCTTGGTGGGAGTTCTGTTGTTCGAAGGGATTGGACCCCTTTTCAGTAAACGTAGAGATCGTTTTAGAATTCTTGTCGGAACATTTTAACAAAGGATCTTCCTTTAGTTTATTAAATACCTATAGGTCGGCCATAGCGCAGATCGCTGGTCCGGATCTGGCGCAGGATTTTCGTATTAAACGGTTTTTTAAAGGAGTTTTCGGCCTAAGACCTGCGCGACCTAAATACCAAAATTCTTGGGATCCTTCGAAGGTTTTGCAGTATGTCCGTACCTTAGACAACGACTCCGTTTCCTTAGACCTGCTTTCACAGAAATGTGCTATCTTGTTGGCTTTAGCTACTGGTCAGCGCATTCAGACTTTATATAATATTGAGATCTTAAATATAGAACAAAAAGATGGAAAGGTTGAGATCAAGATACCTAATCGTTTGAAAACATCCTCCATTAACAGACCTCAACCTATGCTAGTTATTCCATTTTTTGATGAAGATCCCAAAGTTTGTGTATCTAGGTCGCTGATTGCATATTTAGAAAGGACCCGTTCCTTGAGAGGCAGTTGTCAGTATTTATTTGTAACTTTTAAAAAACCGTATCATAGGGCTACGAAGCAGACAATTGGTAGGTGGCTAAGATGTATCTTAAAATCCTGTGGTGTAGATACGAGCACCTTCTCTGCCCATAGCACACGACACGCAGCTACCTCTGCGGCGGCTAGACAAGGTGTTAGTTTTGACACCATTAGATTGGCCGCGGGTTGGACCGAAAGGTCTAGAACTTTCGCTATGTTTTACAACAGACCGTTGGCGCCTGATAGCACCTTCGCTAAGGCGGTTTTTAGCTCTTGGTTTTACCTACTTAATATTATGTTTAAATATATCATTAATATATTTTTTTTGTTGTACTTAGAATGTATGTTTTTCTGTTTGGATTTTTTTTTCTTGTATTCAGGTTTTGTAATAAATAATAAGCTTAGTAGTGGGTTGTTGCAAATTTCTTTAAAGATCTACAAGAGATTTATTTACGAAGACGAGACCGTCTATAATCATAAGATTAAACGAACTTACCTAAGTGAAGTTTGATCTTGATTATAGGAAGGTCTCGTCGAAGTAAATAGAACCCTACCCTACCCATCTTATTTTCTTCCCTTCGATTTGCAACAAGATGGCAGTTAGCTTTGAAGAAGACTGATGAATCAATTGGGAGGTAAATGGCACGCGGAGGACCAGGGGGATTTGGTTTGCTTTGAATATAGTGGTGTAAACCGGGCTACGCATGGGTACTACAAGAGATTTATTTACTTCGACGAGACCTTCCTATAATCAAGATCAAACTTCACTTAGGTAAGTTCGTTTAATCTTATGATTCTAGTCGATAGGTATAATTCGCAAGTAAATCAGATAATCACGAAGGTATTATTGAGATATTTATCAATTAAGGTGATACTATACTGTATTAAGGAAAGTTAAAATCAAATAATCGACAAAGATAATAAGTGACTTAATTTCAATTACTCAATTACAGTAAACTATAGCCACAGTAGATGATATACGATAAGAAATAACCGACAGTCAGGTAAAGGTATATTCAGTAAATCTCATTACTGTAACAGTGAGTCAAGCAGTTCTCATAACATCAACAAAGTAAATTCACCACTCGAGATTATATCAGGTATGAAAATTGCAGTAAGAAAAAAATAGATCAATTGCTTATTATATTAATAACTACAAAAAACCACTGCCCTTCTAGGGTAACTAAATTAAATTATGACATAAGAAAGAATAGGTCGGTATGATATAATAATTGAACTAAAGATAATTACCAGCCAGTTAATGAGACAAATGCGGCAAGTAATTATGTGATTTACGGTAATAGTAATAACATCGAGGTAAGTGTACGCAGTACAAAAAGATTAAGTCAACCAGTCACGATCCCATTGTTAGGCATTCGATATTTGAGACGATAGTGGACACGATGCTAACAAATTTGGGCATTTTTAAACCAGACTATGAAATAACGAGAACGGATTTGATATGAGATAATGATAGACCTAAGATCATGAATCGGTAAGTTAATAAAACTAAAACGGTAATTATCTATAAACAAAAATAATAAATAAGGACCCTACACACGATATAGACAGCAAATGATGACAATTACAAAATTGTATTGAAATAGTCAAGGGTAAAGAAAACTTAAAACTAAGCTAAAAACTAATAAATATCAAATGGACCTAAACTAGTTTCAGAGACAAGTAGAATTTAAACTTTTGAGTAAACAACAGTAAAAAAACACGTATTAAAAGAAAAAATTATGTATAATTTTAAAACATGTATTTGTTCAATGAATATACACATTTAGGGACCAGAAATATTTTCAGTCGAGTCTTGAAGCTCTCATCAAATTTACTTTTTTTCAAATCATCTGGCAGTAGGTTATATAGCTTTGGGTCGATCACGTTGGGAGATTTATATATTACTTGAGATTTATAGGGCGGTATATAGAAGTTACTTGTATATCTAGTATTAAGTGAGTGAATGTATTCTACCCTTATAAAGGACCCCGCACCCGACAAAGAGAGAATTTCGGAACCATACGATTTTCTTTAAATTTTAATATGTTGTAGGTATGGATAAGTACTTCACAAAAATGCATGTTAGAATATCGTATGGTTCCTAAATTCTCTCTTTGTCGTTTTTGTGACTCTTGATTTTGATAGTCACGCGAAATATATTTTGAGAAGACTGAAACCGCTTTTTAAAAATAATTTTATTTTACCAAATACGGATCTAAGTACAATACTAGCAAGCAAATAGAGTAAAAGTGATTTTAGATTATAGCAAAGCAATATTTATAACTTGGGTGCGGATGCACACTCTGCAATAGCTTCTGGGAATCGTCCGCCTGGGAGCGTGCTGAATCTGCAAGTTCTGTGGGAAGCTGACCATTTAACTCCTCCCTCCTTAAGACGAGAAAATACTCCTAGTATTTTCGGTAGGTTTTTCTTCATCTGGAATTTTCGGGTTTTCTTTTTGTCTTCTGCAAATGGTGGGTTTCCTTCTGAGCACAAGAATTGCAATGATTGCGATCAATGCTGGAATTAACAGGATACCAAACGTGACTGAAGAATATTGGGCAGCTTGATCCACTTCTTGGATCGGTGAAAGTTGATTGGCAATGTCTTTCAGTCGATAAATTTCTCCGAAGTCGATTTTACTGTAATTGGTAGTTTTGAAGGTTTTGGCAACAGTAAAATTCGCTATTAGAAGTTCTGGCAGAACGAGTGGTTTTCCATACTGGATTTTCACGTCGTTGACAAACTTCTTAGGGCCCATTTGAATTTGGCAGCTTTTCGGGATTTTGACTAGACTTGGTTGGTCGATATCGAAATATTGGTCGATTTTGCACTGCGAGAAGATTCGTTCCTTCTTCTGTGGTAGGATCAGAACTTCTTCTTGGGTGATCTGTTCACAAGGCGATTCTTCAATGTGGACTTGAAGGGTGTCGCAACCGGTAGGGGATGAACCATTCAAAAGTTGAAGTTGAAGTTGTCCGGTGGGTGGAAGACTTCGTTGCAGTAGAAAGTTTCTTCTAATGAAGGGCAAGTACTTTCTTCGAACTGGACTTCCTTATTTGCATGTGCCAAGTAAGGGAACTTAGGGACAATAAGGTGCGATTTTTGGATAACGGGATATACATGGTAGAAAATGTATGTTTGAGGTTTTAACATAGGTACATGAATAGCAAAAATTAATTTTGTACCTGAAAAAGTAACCTGAGTCCCTAAAAATTGATAATAGTTTAAGATACTTTTAAAAGTTGGTATTTCGCTTTCATTGTATATTGTCCTTAAATATTTTATAATTTCTTCTAGATCAGAGCTTGATATTATTGCATCATGCAAAGCGTTAAGTTTTGCACACATTATGGCGTCCTCTAAGTTATCAATGAAATTTATAAGATTTTGGCAATCCAAATTTATTTGCGCTAAAATTCCTTGATAAGAAATATAATCAGTTAAATCGTGAATTGTATTATCTACAGCGGCTTCAAATATCTTTAAACCTTGTTCTAACTTTTGTTGATTAGAGTTAAGGGCGGTTACGGTTTTGTTATAGTTATTAATTAAGTTTTTTGATAAAGATATTTGCAAGTTTACTTCCTTGATAATATTTTCCTGATTTTGTTGTAAGTTATTGATTGCCTGATCGTAACGTTGTCCATTATCTGAATCTAGGTTTCCAAATACCCATCTTTGTACTTTACCAATAATATTAATCAAAGCTCTTTTGTTACGAATATGAGGGTAAAGATTCCCTAATTTATTATGAGTGTTTTGAATTAGGTATTCAGTACGAAGGAGAAGATTTTCGGAAAGTCCTTGGTATGATATAGGATTTGTGGCTTGGGCCTTTTCGAGATGATTTTTCATAGAATTAAATGATTTTTCAACATTTTCTAATTGATGAATTACAGGTAATAAATCAATATAGTGTAGGAACGTATGTTTCGTATAAATTAATCTTGCATTACCGAGTTGTACGGGTAAAATGGGGTTTCTTACAGTAGTTATTTGTACGTCATGATTGGAATTAGATAGTGTGGGAGGTACTTTGAGTAATGGGATCAACAACAGGATTGTCCGGTACATTGTTTACCTGCAAAGAGGATTTTTGTTTACTTTTTGGTTTTCTAGCAATATTCTTATGATAAGCACATTTTTTAGTAAATAACTTCATTTTATTTTGACTAGTTATTTGGGTCTTTTTAAATCTAGGCATGTTTTTATTTCTAGCCTTAGTATTAATATAGGCGATGTCTTGATTTTCAAAGTCCGGGGGTTCTGATCGATTTTCGTTAATTTTTTGAATTATTTTCTCTTTAGTTTCCGCATTTTTCTGCTGAATTTTGTTATATAATTCTTTCGCGTTTTCTTTATGCAATTGGACATAATTAGATATAATTACATGATCGTTTAAGTCAAAGGGGTCTCGGCTATTTATATGGCCTTTTATAATCTCGAACGGTGTGTATTTAGTTACACTGTGAATGGAATTATTATAGCCTAACACACCACGCTTAATCAGCTGTTCTGGTGAGTAATTTTTATTTTCCTCTCTAAGACATCTGTAGTGCTCAATTAGAGTTGAATGAAATCGTTCTACGGGAGAATTTGAATTACTGTTTTTTGGTGTAGTATAGTGTAATTCTATTTTATATAATTTACAAAAGTCTTCGACTTATTTATTTTTGAACTCAGTACCTGAGTCTACGGTAACTTTTAATGGTAAACCGTGGTGTGTAATGAAATTAAAAACGTTTTCGATTACTAGAGTTCCTGTGACATTTTTTAATGGATAGGCTTGACCATATCGAGAGAATGAATCGGTAATTGTTAAATAGCTCTCATTTGATATTTTAAAAGTATCTATGTGGATATGTTCAAAGGGTTTCGAAGCGGTTGGTGTTAAGTTAAATTTTATGACTGGTGGGTGTCTGTCGTATTTATTCTTTAAACATATTTCACAGTTATTAACATAATTTTCTATGTCCTTTGCCATTTTTGGCCAATAGAATTTTAGAGAAAGAGCATTTTTCATTTCATTAATGCCTCTATGGCATGTTTTGGTTGTATGGTATAATTCTAGTTTTTCTATTTGTGCATTTAAGGTTTCTACGTCCTCTAAGATTTTAGGACACGATATAATTTTATAAGAAGTATTTCTAAAAAGGTCTTGTAGCGTAACGGTAAATCGTTCTGCTAAAAGATGATTTCGAAAATGGATCGCTTAAGTTTGTTTCGGATCAATATATTCTCTTAATAATTGAATAAAATGAGGTGTTGGGTTATAATTCGAAATCGTCACAAGTAGACGTGAATTTTCAAAAATTTTCTCACAGCGAGATTGGATTTTATCTACATCACCAGAGGTGACGACAATTTGGTTTTTGAAGGTGTTTAAAGACCGTTCTGATATGGGTATATTAAAAATTGGATCTTCTAAGGATGTGTGTACTGTCTCTAAATCACTTTGATCGTCTCGTTTATTATCGGGTGGTTTAAGTTGCACATTAGAATGTATGGTAATTTTCGAAGTTGACGGATGTGGTTGTAGAATTTCGTTAATTTCTGTTTCATCTAAACAAGGTAACTTGTCAGTGTCCTTCAGGAATTCTTCGATTATATCATCAACGTCGCCAGGGTTGTTATTTACCGAGTCTGTCTCTAATGCATTGCAATCTACAGGGTTGCGTGAAAGTGCATCAGCTGCTTGATTTAATTTACCTTTTTTGTATTGGATTTTATAGTCAAATTCCTCTAATTTGAGGAGCCATCTCACAAGGCGAGAATTTGGTTCTTTTAGTGAGAACAACCATTGAAGTGGTTTATGGTCAGTTAAGATCGTAAATTTATGTTCAAATAAATACGGTCTAAAATATTTACAACTCCATACTATTGCAAGAAGTTCCTTCTCGATAGTTGAATAATTTATTTCAGCCGGATTTAATGTTCTCGATGCGTAACATATGGGATGATCGTCTTGGGATAAAATTGCGCCTATAGCGTAATTTGATGCGTCTGTTGTTAATTCAAAAGGTTTCGTAAAGTCTGGGTATGCTAGTACGGGTTCAGATGTTAATATGTTTGTACAAGTTTTAAAACAATCTAAAAATTCTTTATTATGTACTATTTTTTCGTTCTTTTTAAGACATTGTGTCATTGGCTTAGTTAGTTTTGCGAAATTTTTAATAAATCTTCTATAGTATCCTAAGAGACCTAGGAATGATTTTATTTCGCGTTGAGTTTTAGGCACGGGGAATTTCTGTACTGCTACTATCTTTTTGCTATTTGGTTTAATACCTTCTGGGGTTATAATATGTCCTAAAAATTCAACTTCTTTACGTAAAAACTCGCATTTATCTAACTGAATTTTTAAGTTTGCTTCTCTAAACTTGGAAAATACTAATTTTAAATTTTGAATATGTTCCTGTAAACCTACACTAAAAATAATGATATCGTCCATATAGACCATACATATTTTATTTTGGAGTTCTTTTAGGACTTCGTCCATTACTCTTTGGAAGGTTGCTGGCGCATTCTTAAGTCCGAATGGCATGCGCAAATATTCGTAATGACCATTGTTTACCGTGAATGCAGTTTTTTCGATTGATTTTTCTTCGATTTCTGTCTGGTGGAACCCGCTCGCAAGGTCGAGGGTGGAAAAGTACTGGGCTCTACCTAATCGATCTAAAATGTCATTTATATTGGGTATTGGATATCGATCATCGATTGATTTGGAATTTACGACACGATAGTCACAAACTACTCTCCATTTAGTTTTACCGGAGGCGTCGATTTTCTTTGGGACTATCCATATGGGAGAGGACCACGGACTACATGAAGGTCGAATAATATTTTTCTCCAGCATATCGTTAATTTGACGTTGCACTTCGTCTTTATGAATGTAAGGATAACGGTATGACTTTGTGTGAACTGGGATGTTATCAGTGGTTTTAATTTCATGTTTTATTTTAGACGTGAATGTAAGCTTATCGCCTGGTTTGAAAAATACATCGGAGAAGTCATTACATAACTTGTGCACTAGAAATTTTTCTTCGCTGTTTAGATGTTCGGTTCGAAGTAATGGGTCAATTCGAGATTGTTTCTTATTGAAGTGGTCTTTTCGAATTTCATTTTGGAAATGATTCATGGTGAAAATTTTGAATTCATTTTGATTAAAACAATCGACAGGTAATGGTTCAGTTAGGGTTACTGAAATAGTATGATCAGTTGGGTTTTGAATTTCAACTGGGGCACAACCATTTTCAGACGTTGACAAAATTTGGAGAATATATAAGTCGTTCACATGACATGGCTTCGTAATAATTTCACCTGTATAAACGCTTACAGGGATGCGTTTCAGAATTTTTTCCTGTGCGTTTACGGAAAATGAAAAATTAACTTCACTAGGTTCTCGATATTTAAAGGGTATTTCTAGATTTGGACCTACTAATTTCCTATTTATTAAATCGATATTTAGATTTAAATTCATTAAGTCCTGTAAACCTAAAACACCGTCATAGTAATCGTGAAAGTTAAATAAAATAAACTCAATTTTATTATAAATACCAAACGCAGTTAAAAGAGGGATTGAGGCTTGATATTGTGTTTTTGGCTACCTACGGCAGTTTTTATTACATTACTAGATTGGTATATACAATTAGGATAAAAATATTCTGCAATATTTGGATTCAAAATAGAGCGCGAACTACCTGTATCAATTAATATTTTTTTATTACGCATGCATCATAATCAACGATTATCGCACGCTACAGCGTGCATAAAATGATGTTTATGACGCGCCTACTTTTTTAAAGGTTGCTATAGAAACATTTGATCATGTCAAATGTGACAGATTAATATATTCGTCAATTTATCCCTTAAATTTAATATTTAAAACATTTTTGAGATTATGATGCATTCGTAATAAAAAATAGCGTATGATATACGTGTATAAGAGGCCTTTAAAGCCCTTGCGACTTACAAAACACTCCGCTGCGCGTCGTGTTTTGAAATAGGTCGCGCGTGCTCTAAAGGCCCTCTTATACACTTATATCATAATATACTATTATGTTCTTATCTATAATTAATACGTAAGGTAAGGCATTAATTGAGGAGATATTTATTTCGGTCAGGTCAATGGGTTTTCCTGGCCTGTTTCGAGAAACTTTTCATTTACAGGGGGAGTTTTATTTTGCACATCCTGTTCGGAATTTTCAATTGCATTTTGGCCATAGTATGGTTCGGTATAATAATCTGAAAAGTTGGGGTCGTAATAATTATTTTCAGGGTAGAAGTTCTCCGGTGGAGCTTCTTCGAGAGATTCGTCATACTCATTAGTACCTATGTAATTCTTGAAAAGTGAAGTTAGGTGGTTGGTTATGAGTATTTTTGTAATAATTATTTATTCTATATGTATTTACAGTTGGATTTCGAGATGTCGTCGACATAGGCGTGGGTTTTGGTAACTGATTGGGTGGAATTTGATTTGGTCTGAAAACATTTTGTGGTCGACCAAATACTTGTTGATTTGTGGGAAATCTTCTAGGCGGTACTTGTTGCCTAGGTTGGATATTAACAGGTTGACTATGCCAAACAGGTTTTGGCGAAAAGTTTGGGTTGTGAAAATTTGGTTGTGTTGGAAATTGGGGATAATTACTTTGACGTGCAAAATTGTGATTATTGTTATTACCTAAAAAATTGTTATTCGAATTTCTATGACCTGAAAAATTACTATTAAATTTATCTTTCTTTGAATCATGAAAATTTCCATACAATTTTTCAAAATTCTCAAATTCTGTAACAAAAGCGATAGCGTCTTCCAAGCTTGTTGGTCTTTTTATATACATATTTTTTCTAAGGTTGCCGCTGCAATCTGCAATGAATGTGTTTAAAGCAGTTTTATTATAGTGATCGATTTGACATTTTACTTCAAGGCGAGATAATGTGGAATCGTTACTTACACGTTGGATAACGTTACTTTTTATAACTTGTAATCTATTTCCGAATGTTATTAAATTTTCGCCGTTATATGGCCTAACTCGCGTTAATTCTTGTACGAGGCAATCAATATCTCTTCGATCAGAAAAACACTGTATAAGGGCACTTTTTAATGCGATCCAATTATCTAGTTCGACACGTCTTCCTACCATTAGCTCTGCTTTTCCGCATAGCTTTTCTTGAATACACTCGAAAACGTGTTGATCTAGGTCGGTATCTTTAAAAGTCTTATATCTTTCGATAAAATCGTCACATCTAACTATAAATTTATTTAAGGTGTTACTGTCACCATCGTAAGGTTTTATATTTTCTAAACGGGACTTGAAGAGGTCACAATTAAATTTACTGGTTTCAGACATATTGGTTTCTGAACTAGTTGAGAGTAAACTTTTTAAAAGATCTTCAGTGGTTACGTGTTCAACCATTAAATATAAATACTATTAAAATTATAATTCGCACAAAAATGCTTTGCGTTTAAACAACTTAAAAATACGTGTCTTCGATAGACAGGAAAATTATTTAACTGAAATATTCGTCAGTAAAATTATTTGATTTTTTTTATTTAAATGCTTAAAATTACTTGTCTTCGATAGACAGAAAAATTAATCAACTGAAATATTCGTCAGTAAAATTATTTGATTGTTTATTTTTATTTAAATGCTTAAAAATACTTGTCTTCGATAGACAGA
>MU182482.1:287944-306638 GCA_016904865.1 Pissodes strobi | reverse complement strand
TTTAATGCAATAACTGTTGACAAAGTCAAATTTCACTTAATTCCAGTGTTTAAAAAAAATTGCTTGGTGCGGGCTTTAGTTGTGACTGTATAAATGGCATTATAAATTTAATGGAAAAACATTGGGATCTCAAAATCGTAAGATATATTATTAAGTCGGTTAGAACGAGGTAAAGTTACGTAAGTTAAAGCGGAGCAAAATCCGGACGAGAAAATTTAAAAATTTTAACTTGGTGTTTCCTAGTAATTCAGTAAAAAACTGAAATTATACATTTTTTATATTAATTTTTCTGGCCTTACTTGGAAAGATACATCGATTTTTATAGTAGTGGATAAGCAATAAATAGACCAAACATGGCAAGTTTACGGCAGCGAAATGTAAATAAAGAGATCATTTCGTCTTGCGCATTAGAAAATTAGTGGGCGCCAGCTGTAGCAGTGGAAGGTTAATATGCAGGCACGGACTCCAAAATTTTAAATCGTATTATAAGCATAATGAAAGATGATATTACCATTACATATAAAAAAGAAATAAAGGCCGAAAAGTCTGCACATAGAACGAATTTAAAAAAACTATACTCAGTCGACTATTGATGATCTGCAGATAAAAAATGAATAGTTAAACAAAATTTTATTTGTTTGTTTGAATGTCCGGGCATCACTGAAAAGCCAATAAACGGACTTTGATGCTCTTTTCACTATTTGAAAGCTTAACATGGGGGTCAAGGCATGGGCTATAGGGTAACACCTGAGGGGTTAAATAGGGGTAACGGTTAATTTAAAGGGGGCGTCTTTTTATAAAAAAATATTAATAAAGCCTCACAGATAATCTTGAAATAAACTCCTGTAAAATTACTGACAGTACAAGTCATAATGAATTGAAAAAGAAACACCGTAAACCACAAGTTCTCATTTACGGCAACAGGGCATACACTAAAGGTATTGGAAGGTTAATTAAGACTTTCTCATTCAGCAGATATGACACATGTAGTCATTTCCCTGAAACGCAAAAGACGTTTGACAACTTAGTGATGGATGCCGCATGCATGCATGGCAAAGAAACTGACGCGTTTGATTTTATTTGCCGGTGACGTGATACTAATCTTATTTATAGTAACTCCACCATTCTGTGACAACCGGAAAATTCTAAACAACTTTATATACGAATTGAATATGGATATAAAGAGGCAGATGTACAGCGCCAACAATGGCTTCAGCGTAAACTCTGATAACTTTATGTCCCCTTACGAATGCAACTGGTATGGCAACATGAGATACCGTGCGAAGCAAAGGATATCGACATTTAATTGCACCAAGTTCTTGGAAACTAGCTCAACAAATTTTTCCAAGCTTGCCCAACTAAGTGTAGCAACATAATCTACGACAAAAATCGAAGTAACCAAAAAGTTCCAACTCAAACCAGCCGTCGATCTAGCAACCAATTTAATATCTCAATATACTATCAAAACGTTCGAGGAATTAGAACAAAAACTGTTTAGTTTCTTCAGAAAGTGTTAAACTGTGATCACGATATTATTGCGCTGTCTCAAACGTGGTTAACTGAAGGTATTAACAATGCCGAACTATTCTCAGACGATTACATCGTATACAGAAATGATAGGGATAATGGGATCTCCAACAAGTCCAGAGGGGGCGGAGTTCTAATAGCCGTGAGGAAGTCACTTGATTTTGCGATCAGTTCACGGCCGCAAAATGATGTCGAACACGAACGGGTCAAATTACATATCAATGGCCTGAGCTACATTGTGAGCTGCGTCTACATATCACCCATGAAAAAGCTGAAAAAGTACGAGGACTACATACAAACTGTAAGTCTCATGTGTGATCACTTTCCCACTACTAATATTTTACTTCTTGGGGATTCCAACCTACCCTCTTACACTAAATCGTTTGTATCAGTAAATGTTAAAGATTCTCAGAGAATCATGCGGGATTCTGGCTTCAACTGGATTTTCCCCGATGACGATGCCTCAAGTAACTCAGTCTTTGTCTCTAACAATGAAAAAGAGTCACTAATCTACGATTGCATGTGCTTCTATGACTTACGTCAGTGTAACAACGTTGCTAATTTGAACAATGTTATCTTGGATATGGTGTTTAGTAATTTGTCGAATATTTCTGTGTCTAGTATTTCTACCTCACTATGTTACATTGACCTACATCACCCACCATTTCACATTATCATCCCCTCCCTAACCTATTATGAAATTCCCCAAGAGCTGCAGCTAATCAAGTATAACTTTTCGCTGGTTGACTACGAGGTGGTTAATGAATATCTCGATACCATCGACTGGACCTTCCTATCTTTAACAAGTGGTATAAACCATGCCACTGAAATGTTTTACACCATCCTATATATTGTGATTGACTTATACGTCCCCAGGACTGTAGTGACTAATTCTAAGTATCCTCAGTATTTAAAAAAACACAATTGAGTTGATCAAGAAAAAGAATGGTGCATATAGTAAATATAGAGATTCACTCCTGTCTCCTCCTGTTATAGTGGCTTCCTTCAGTCTACCCAGAACAGGGTTCAGCAGAACGTCACAGTATTCTGGTCATACATCAAGCAGCAAAGAGGAACTTTGGGATATCCATCAAAATTAAAATACAATGAAACCGAGTTAGATAACCCGGAGGGAATAGCAAAATTATTCGCCGTTTTCTTCCAGTCTGTGTTTATTAAATCCTCGTCTGATTATCAATGTACCGTTTCCACCAATAACCTGCACATTTCAAACATCTTTATCAACAGCTCGACCATCTTTGAAAAACTGATTGATCTCGATCAAAAAAAAGGGAGCAGGTCCAGATGATGTAGCACCTCTATTCTTAAAAAAATGTAGTCATACTCTTTCAGTGCCACTCAGCTACCTATATCAGCTCTCCTTAACCTCCGGTCTTTTTCCTGACATATGGAAGATTGCCTACATCACGGCAATATACAAGAATGGTGACCGTAGAGATGTAAGCAACTATCGCCCAATATAAGGCCTCGAATGCTTGGTGAAAGTGCTAGCTAGAGTCGATTGTGGCTGAGACTCTGCTTGATGTTGTGAAGAACATAATCTCAGAGCGACAGCATGGATTTCTTCCGGGACGTTCTTGACAGACTAACTTGTGCCTCTATGGTAGTTACTTATCGATGACCGTGGACTCGGGATCGCAGGTTGACGCTGTATACTTTGACTTTAAGAAAGCCTTTGACAGGGTGGACCATTCGATTCTCATTAAAAAGCTTCACTTATATGGTATCTCTGACCCACTGCTGTCTTGGATAAATAGCTATTTGAGCGGAAGAACACAATGTTAGGTTCAACGGTGCTATATCAGAGAAAATAGCAGTCACTTCAGGTGTACGTCAGGGATCTCACCTGGGTCCTTTGCTGTTTGTAATTTTCATCAACGACCTCTGTGAAGAGTTACAGGATTGCCAGTACCGATGTAGAGATGTATTGCAGTATCAACCGCATTTTGAACCATTTCAATACCTACATCAAATCCGACGTCGCTACCAATGGCACATCGCTCAACTTCAAAGAAAGACTGAGAAGACATCTGTTTAGATGATAAATGATCGAAGGAGGATTCCGGACCACCCTTGAAGTGTTTTTCTGTTGTCTGCTAGCTGATTTCTGTATTTTTATATTTTTTATATTTTTGTGTTTTTGTTTTGTGTATTGATTCGTTTTTATACTGAATGTAATGTACCAATTGGAGATTCTCTGTAGTGTATCTTGAAATAAATAAATATATGAATTTTAATATATTAAGCAATGAAAATTAGTATGCGTTTCAGAGTTTTATAAAATTGTAATTGGGGGTGAATAATTAGTGGTGCTCATGCACGTGACGTATTTTCATACAATTCTCTAGATGGGACAAATTTTAAAAATCTCTACTAAGTCGACTCTTGATGGTCGACATGGGGGATCTCGGGATCTCAAAGGGTGACAATAGACGGCGGCAGTGGAACGAAGTAACCCATCCCCCCCCCCTATATGTTGTAGATTCCAACCAACGCCAATCTTGCAGGATATGGTCTGCCGGATCCGCTATTGTATTTAAGGAAATTTTTTCATAAACATATTTAATATTTCGTTGGAGCTAGTGCTGATTAGGGGTGGGTCAAATAATCGGTTAATCGATTAATCGTTTATTTCTATATGACGATTATTTAGATATTTGCGATATAAGCGTTTAATGGACTAATCAATTTTTTGCCCGCGCCTACCGACGACTTTATAGCAGATATAATTTTTAAAATTCCAAATTAATAATACGTTGCAGTAAGGGGTAATTTAAATCACATAAAAAGATTTTGAAAATACTACTAACTCAAACATGACAGCAGCAGGGAAAATGACGCGCGTTACAAATTTAACCAATAGTGGATCCTCATTTCGACGTGCCATTTTCTGACAGTCTTGCTTCAGTTGTTGCACAATTAGGTACAACACCAACACATAATCTCAACGGAGTATTAGATAGAACATTAGCAGCATAATATTAAGCCTTTATGTTTACCTTATGTATTTGGTTGTGTCTTGTGTCTGACTTGGCTGACAACTTACCACTGGTAACTGTAAGCAATTTTGTATCTTTGCATGTATAAAATGCGTTTCGTGTTTGTGCTGCAGATATATGTTTTTTTTTCGGTGTTTCGATTAATCAATATTAATCGGCAAGGCATTTGTATTAATAATTGAATATTTCGATTAATGAATTCTGTCGATTATCGTCAATCTAGGTTATATCCGTTAATTGATTATTGCAACTAATCGATTATTTCGATAAATTGATTATATCGATTAATCGATTTATCGACTAAACGATTTTTTCGATTAATCGATTATTTCGATTAATTTTTTTATATCGATTATATAGATTAATCGATTAAATGAGAATAATCGAATATTACAAATAATCGAAAATCGATTAATACTTTTAATAATCGCCCAGCCCTCGTGCTGACTACTATCGTTGGGTATAATGTTTGTGTAGGTGACCATTATGATATTAGGGATTTTCATTCTTGGGTTATCATAATCAATATTCATTTGGGGTGATTTAAAATTGTCAGCATGGCAGTTGAAATTACATTGATTTCATATGTATATCAAGGGGGAATTATCGTGCAGTAGTTGCGATTAACAGCTCTAAAATGTAAAATTTGCTCCCCCTGATCTAATTTCATCATATTTTCATAAAATCTCTTTGCATAACTAGAGGGTATGGGCATGTTTTAGAGGGTAGTAAATACTGAAATTCAAAATAGAGTAGTTCATAATCACTATGCACCCCATGTGCATAAGAGATAGTCTGTTAAAAAGAGATATCGCGGTGGACATTCTTATTATAAGATTTTGTTGTAATTTGAGAACAACGAAATATTAAAAAAAATTGAATATCCAGTAGCACATAACCAAAATAAAGCTGGTAGTTTGGTTAATTTAAAAAACTGGATATTCGTTTAATTATTAAATTCTTCATACCCAAAGAACGATATTCTCCAAAAACGATACAAAAATCTATAGAATTTCTCTCGCTCTACATCTTTTGATACATTTTCTCTAAGGGTACATCCTAAAATTTGGTTTAATGATGCCAAAAGCTTCCAGAAAGTTCATATTTGTGCAAATGAAGTTGATGATGGTGACCAAAAGGAGAAACATAGGACTCTAAATCTGAGTACACCATCTTATGGAGAAGAAAAAGTGATAATGAAAATGTAAAATTACTTTGCGATATATTCAAACAAAGACAGAAAAAATTAAAATAAAAAAATGGCCCATACATTTCTTAAATGAGCTGAAATTTAAGCCAAAACTGATGTTCACTAAGAGTATTTTTTGCGACTGAGCAAAAATTATGTCAATGTATTTTAGCATATTATAAAACGCATCTATCTACCATCATTTATGATTTGCGCGAAACCTTATATTCGCGTTCATAATTTCCTAAATAATCAAATGCGAATTGACGCATCCAAATAGAATTATTTGTCATTTTCGGAAACCTAAACAAAATTCGTAAAGCGGATTAATTTGGCATCAAGCTAAAAAGACCGATTTAGCAGATCGGCATTGTGAGTCCAATTAACTCAGGTCATTGTTAAATTCACCGATTGAAATCTACCAGCATTCGGCAGCACTTTTTATCACTAATTGGAAAGCTGGACATAAAGTCTACTATTTTGTGGGCATTTTGTGCGTGAAAATGAGGTTTTTGTTGTTTTTTAAATTATCTGTTTATGGTGGAGTTTTGCGAAGCATCAAGAAAAAGCATTTACTCTTCCGTATATGTCTAAAGATTTGACTGCGTTCTGAGTAGGTAATAATGCATCGATGTCACTAGGTGGCAACTAGATCACATTGATGATATTTTTTGTTTACCTTCATAAATAACATATTATAATGATCTAAGGAAACTTCTCAAAAATTTGGTAAAAATCGTCATTAAAATTTAACAAATGTATTTTACTGCAAAGGTAAAAAGTCAAATAGTAAATATAGTAATATTATAAGGCTGAAGGACCGGTCAATGGCCCTTTGATATTTATGTCAATGAAGAACGTTTTAAATAAATAAATAAATAGAATATAAAATTTAAGAAAATGTCGAAGGTAGCACGAAGTTGTGTTTCAATAACTGGTTAAAGATCATTAGGATATGGCGAGAAAAAAGTAAAAAAGCATTACAATTGTAATGCTTTGTTACTTGATAAATGTCTGCAATTTTTTTTGTAGTGTACTAAGAAATGATACATCATTATTTTTTTGAGTGTAGTCCGTTTATCCTCATTAGCATAACGCCAATCAAAGTTTTCACTAAATTAACGATAAATCTTCAATCGAAAACCGTGGTATTAAATTCATAACCTTTTAGTTTGTGAACAGCAATTCAACTTCTTTCAACAGAGTAGTAGGCGGGTTTTAACTAGATGCCTCTTTGAGTTGATTTGGTTGGTTGACACCAGACGCACAGTTATGATTTTCTTTTTTAAAGATTTGGTCCGAAATTCAGCAATCTCGGACCATTTGTACTTGGTTTTTAGTTTTTCGGTACCATGAGTTTCTTGAAGAAGAAGAATCTAATGAATCCATATTTACATCTGACCTAGGAATGGAGATGTATGCGGAATTGTTTTCTTCATCTTTTCAATTGTTATCATTCGGAACCCACTCGAGACCGCTGAACAATCATGATCACTAAATTTTTCATCAACAGAAATTGTTACTGATCTCCATGAACAATTTAAATCTGGTCAGGACATCAGCAAAATATCAGCCGTAAATTTACTTATTGGCGCTTATATGAACGAATATTTGTGAACGCAATACACTAAGTGAAATTACTATAAAAGGGAGACTTTTGCTAATACTCCTTAATACTTCAAATTTGACCTCCACCAGACCTATAATTTACTAGTAATGCTAACCTTAATATAAAGTGAGATAATAGAAACTAATGAGAAAATAATTAGAGCATTAGGTTATACATAAGCAGTTGAGAGATCTAATCAGAAAATAACTACAGCTGGGAACTTGCGATCTATAAGTTGTTAGCAATGTACAAGGAGTATAATAGCAAAATAGGTGGGTAGTGTAGTGTAGGGTAGATTGACGAAAATATGTAACACAAAGCAACAGTTATTGAAAGGATTTCTACTGGAAACTAAGGTGCAAAATTACAAGTCTGATTTGTTTAGTAATTCTATATACTCAAGGATATTGAGTGTATAGAACCTACTTCCATTTGTGTGTGTGTTATTTTTCCAAACACTTTTGTTCAATATTTATCTTGTAAAGAATGACCATATTCAGTAACGCATTAGACATGTTAAAGTAACATTTCGGTTTTGTGAGATGCATTTATCCCTATAGACAATTATACTTTGATTTCTGGTCTCCAAGTTGCTCAGAACACGGTATTCTAAAAAGAAGCACGCCATGGAAGCATAGTCGTTGAATAATGTTTTTTCTTGGTATAATACGCATTAATTGTAACTTTACAATGCAATAATACAAACTCAAACTCGTCTCGTCGAAAATATAATGGAATAAGGGGATTGACACGGTTTTCAATACACCTCCGTTACGACATTGGCAATAATAGTATATTATTTTATATGGAGGAAAAGTAATACTTTTCATGGCGCGCTCGTGTTTAACAGCCGAACGGAGTGAGGCTGGTAATAGAGAGCCAGCCATGAAAAGTAACTTTTCCTCCAAATAAAATATGCTGATTTTTCTTCAAATGTCGACAAATTAATGCAAAAACGTCTCTTTTTAATAGTAATAATAATTATTATCAAAGATAAGTGTGTTCGCAAGGCGGCTTAGACCGGTGCGGTGTCGGTGAATAGGCTCAGGTTTTTGCTATAGTAATGTAACATAAAGCTGTCAGTGGACACTGTCAACAATAATTATATTTTTAAAATTGCGTCTTCGATTGCGTTTTAATTCCGTATTGATAAGCAGTTATTGAGTAAGTTCGATTAAATAATAACCAATCTGTTCCTAAATTAGTGATTTTTAGAAATGCAGTCACAAATTGAGTGATAAATACAAATTTTAGCTTAATAACTCTTGAATTGTTGACGCTTATTTTGATGTTTGTTTGTATTGTATCTATGTTGCTATGACAACACTTTTACCTCCGCCGGCGGAAAAGTGAAAAGTAAAGCTCCGGCGGAGGAAAAACGAAACTTCACTGCCGCCTACACAGTCGAGTAATGACGGATATACTGACGTTTGAAGAAAAAATTTATAACGCTAATTTCAAAGCCCAATTTGGGTCTACATAGAGCTAAAAATAGACTTGGTACTATTATTTTGCGCCCGTCCATATTTATTTGAAAGATAGAATCGAACAGTGTCCTAAGGTAGCTTTATTTTTTAGTTGCTATATAATTTGTAGTATTGTATGCTAAGATTGACCAATTTAAATTGGTACACGCACCGGAGTGATTCTTTGCATTTGGTGCACGCATACGTATTTTTTATTGAAGATAACTAATGAATGAAAACCGACAACTCTTCTTGGAAATTTCAATTTTTGAAGCAAGGTAATATGCCACGATCACTTTTATTTAGCATACGCCTCAGGGCGCGATACTTTCACCAACTCTGTTCCTCATCTATATTAATGACCTGCTGACCGAAACGAATAATACTGTTTGCAGTTTTGCAGATGACAGTACCCTTGCCTCCCAATTTAGATCAGAAAAACCTTTACCAGCGGCTGAGACTTATCACCGCAGCAAAAACCCAAGCAGCCACGTTTACCAAGAGGGGCAATACAGCGGGCCCTGACATCATTATGGCAGGATCGACCATTCATTCAACCTCGTCAATCGCACTGCTCGGTGTCTCGGTCAACAGCAATATGTCCTGGCATGACCACGTTGCTAACATCGCAAAATCAGCCTCCGAGAAGCTTGGTGCGCTATTTCGCAACAAAAAATTTATCCATCGCAGCAGTAGTTGCTCTTGCTCTACAAAGCGCAAATAAGACCGTGCTTAGAATATTGCTCACATGTCTAGGGTGCTGCACCGAAGCACACCCTAAAGCTGCTGGATTCCATTCAGAAGAGAGCTGTGCTTCTCACCGGCGACCCGAAGTTGACCTGGAATCTGGATAGTCTGGAACACCGCAGACATGTGGCCGAGATGTCCCTGTTTTACAGATGCTTTCACGGCAGATGTTCCCAGAATTTGGCCCGCCTCTTTCCGCCCATGGTAACGCCTGTCAGACAGTCACAACAGACGGCAAGAGCGCACCAGTTCGTCGTACAACTAGAAACACTTAGAATGTCGCTTTATAAGAACTCCTTTGTCTAGGGCACTGCATCACTGTGGAACTCACTCCCAGGACATCTGTTTCCCCCTAATGACAACCTACAATATGGCGTCCGAGGAACATATCGCTCAAGTTAACTTCGATCTTAATAAGTTGAATAAACACGATTTAATACATATAATCGTGCATAAAAGATTACCAGAAGGTGTTGTAACAAGTGAAATAGTTAATAAATGCCTGGAAGAAAACTTTACGATAGAGGAAGATGTTTTTCACGAAACTATAAGTGATCCACATACGACGTGCAGCAAGGCAGTATGTATACAAACCAGCGCTAACCTTAGAGTTGAACAGATTGAAGCATCTTCAGCTAAAAGATCATAAGTGGAAAAATCCACTGAAAACTTGTACTACAAAATAAATTTCTTAAAGCGAGATGCAGAAAATGGGGTTAAGAAAAACATACGTCAAAACAACAACGCTACTAAAGGGGGCCCAATCTCTACCAGCGAAAGCGCCGCTGGTACCTCTAAAGCAGGCCTAGAAGTCCCGGACGCAGGACCTGTTACCCCGCTAACAGGCACACCCACCACACGTGGTAGTACTAATGAGAAGGGGAACACAACGGTACAGGATGCGTGGGCACATCGATCGTTCAATAGAAGTAGGATTTCGGATCTTATAACTGGCACGCAAAATGCAAGTCCGCCAAATGAAAACGAATTCGCCCCAGCAAAGGAAAGAGGATGGATTCATGTTTCAAAATGCGCTCGAAAATCAACAGTTGAGGGCCTGAAAAAATACCTGGGTGAAAAGCTACCCAATGCTAATTTTGACATAGAAATAGTGTCTAAACATGAAAGTGGTAACGTGTCCTTCAAAGTAGGACTTAGGTATGATCTTTTGAACACGGTAATGGACTCTTCCTTCTGACTAAGGGGAGTACAAGTAAAACCCTTTTGCTTTAGGAAACAATACCAACCAAGACAAATATCAGTGTTTAGGTAATCATAACACAAAGTTGGAAGGGGATAAGACAAAAATGCTACATTTGAATATCCGTAGCCTTGCAAATAAAACTAATGAATAAGAAATAATACTGGACGAAGAAAAACCTGATATCCTAATTTTTACCGACCATTGGTTATCGTTATCGTAATGATTTAGAAGCTGGTGGTGTATGTATTTATGTGCATACAAAAATAGGTTCTAACTTCAGAAAGGTTGATGTTTCTCAAGAGGGTTGTGAGGGTGTTTCAGAGTTTGCGTCTTGTGTGTTTTCTTTTAATGATTTTGAAATAAATATCTTAGGTGTCTACAGAGAACCAAATTGTGATGTGACCACTTTTCTAGATAATTTCAATGATGTCTTAGAAAGACAAAATGGCTTCACGGAGAACATAATCATAGCGGGTGATTTCAACATAAATTTGTTGGAAAGTAATACAAACAGTAAGTCATTTTTAAATCTTTTATCGGTACTTTTAACCTAGAGTATGTTGTTAAGGTGCCAACGAGAATAAGCCGTACTTCATCGAAATTAATTGATAACCGCTGTACAAATTTAAATGTTTTTAAGTGTAGGGTACAAGAAAGAAGTATTTCGGATCATACATATCATATGATCATATCTAATGACATTTATAATATTAAAAACGAAAAAACTACAAATAAAAAAATTGTCTACCGCAAATTTTCATTGGAAAATATAAATAACATTAGATCTTACCCACAAAATAAAAACTGGTCACACATGTTTAATCCAAGATTAACGTTGGATGAATGTTTTAATGCTTTTTACGATATATTACGATGTAATATTTATATTGTTTCAATGTGTGTTTTCCGTGTTTGTCTAAACAGGTTAGTGATGGTAGAAATATTGAAAAGCTTTGGATTAACGACGATATTCGCTTCCTCTCAAACTGCATGAAAGAATTTTCTGCTCTGGATAAGAAACAACATTGCCACAAAAATTTTGATAGAAGCAAAAAAAACATACTATGATAAAATCATAGATGCAGCACCTAATAAATCCAAAGCAGCCTGGAATATCATAAATAATCACGTAAAAGAGCAAAAAAACGATTTTCACAGAAGCAAAATAAAAAATGACGACGGTAACACCATAGATAATTCTCAACAAATATCAGAGCAATTTGATAACAATTTTATTAACATGGGTAAACAGTCTAACCAACAAAGTGTTTGTACCTATGACGGAAAATACATAGCGAACAGCCTTTTTCTTGGCCAAATTGACTACATAGAATTGCGTAATATAGTAAAATCCTTAAGAGCAGAAAAATCTGCAGGATGTGATAACATCCCAGGATTCCTAATAAAAAATGTATTAGATCTTATAAAACTATCACTCTTGTATATAATAATTAATAAGTCCCTTGAAACTGGTGGCTTTCCTAGTATTTTGAAAACTTCAAAAATTACTCCGACCTTTAAAAAAGGCGACATAGAGTGTATGAGCAATTACCACTGAACTATATACATGGAATAACAATACCCTTTCTTCTCTACTGAAAAAGTGGCAAATTTACGAGCAATAAATTTAACAAAAATCACAGTAGTCTCTGACAAAATAAGCAGCGTATAAGCCTGCGCAATAGCAAGGATCTGTTGAAATAAGTTCAGACGTGACGTCTTGGCTTTGGCTCTTTATATGAAATTAAGTAAATGACGAAGAAAGAATAATAACCGATAACGCGTACTCGATCAGTATGAAACTTTGGCACTGCGTGTATGTGCGTCCTTTTTTAATGCACAAGCACCAATATATTCGTGTGTTTTTGTGCCGCACTTTTATATTTTGAATCAGTTATTGACGACGAAACGTTTAAGAAACGTGGAACGTCTAGCTTGCACTAGTTCAGTGGGACAGGGCAGTAATTGCTGTTTGCGACGTTTGCGTTTGCTATAATTATTGCCATTTTTGTATATCCGTATTCGTTTGTGTTTCGGTTTCGTTTGGAGATTGGAAAGTTTTATAGTTAAGATAGTTTTGATAGTTTATCGTTTAGTAATTGCTGTTTGCATTTGCTGTATTTGCCATTTTTGTATATTCGTATTCGTTTGTGTTTCGGTTTCGTTTGGAAAGTTTTATAGTTAAGATAGTTTTGATAGTTTAGGTATAATGTCTAAATGTAGCGTTTTGTCCGAAAATACTAAACTGTTTTAGTATTCTCGGGTTTTGTTTTGGCGTAATTACGGTATAAAACATGCTGCTGGTGTTGGTTATTTTCGGAAAGTAAAGTTTATTTAATATTGTATTTTGTAGTCCGTGTTAATCTACTTTTTTCAGATACATAACGCAAACTTTTTTGCTCTTTCCTTCAAACCACTACCCTCTAACTATTCAATTTTTAACTAGGAATCTGCTTTCCATTTTCGCCAACAATTTTTGTAAAGTTAACCACATCAAGCTATTCTCAAGCCATACTGTGGTTAGGTGTAGAAAAACTGGCCTATAGGTACCTAGTACTCAACCTAGTTTCATTTCACTCTGTTACAACGTTACATGAGTACTTGGCAAAAGGTTCTTACTCGAGTAGGACTCAGGTTCAAGTAAAATTTTTTAATACCTACCTAACCTACACCCCATTTATTTTAGAATCACTGAGTCAACTTCGTATCACTGGGGTGCAGACACCCATAGAGGTTGCTGAATACTTTAAAGTAGTTTCAGAGAAAGCACTTAAAACCACAATGCATATTAAGTAATGCATACAATTCTACTTAATTTCTGCATTTTCAATTATTTTTCTTCTCAAAAATTCAGGCTCGAGTGAACCTGTGTTTTTTTTGTATTGGGATACCTTGTATATTGTATATTTCTCCGGAGGGATGTTGGAGAGGGTGTCTCACTCTGATAGAAATTTGTACATATAATACCAAGATTGTCACCACTGTCATGTATATTTCAACAAAATGCCTGTGACTGCCAGCAGACTGCCAAACCAAATTGTACATGTACTGCCTATTAGTGAGACACCCTTAGATTTCTACAGCCTTCGATAGGGTTTGCTTTTCATTACTTAAAACTAAACTACTTCCTTGGACATAAAATTCATTGAGATTGGTGGTATTTTGCGAGGGGTGTGTCAATAGTGGGCATTACATGTACATTTTGGTTCGGCAGTCTGATTGTAGTCTGCTGACAGTCTGTTAAAATATATATGGCAGTCTTAGGCAATCTTGGCATTACATGTACAAATTTGTATCAGAGTGAGACACCCCTCGCTATTTTACAAAACCTATCTAAGTACATATTTAAAAATATATATAAGTATCTCTATTACAATCAATATTTACTTCTAACATTCTTACAGGCTGACTGAAAATAGGGCTCCTGATTGGCTAGACGCTCTAGGTATCGATTCAGAAAGTGGAATAAAGCATTTTGTGATGTGTAGTGATCATTTTTTAAAAGAAGATATTACAATCTCACCTCGAGGGAAAATGAACTTGAAGCCAAGTGCAATTCCTAAAATTAATCTGCCACCAAATGTGGTGCACCATAGGCGTTTGATTCAAGAGAAGAAAAAGCTAAGTTAGTATTATTCCAATACATATTTTTTATAGTACTAACAAAAAGATTGTTAATTTTTAACTATGTTACAGTTTGGTAGTGGATGAACCTCAGGATGACCCATCTGAACCAATGCTTATAGACGAACCCCTCCAGAGACCCTCCCAGGAACATGATTTATTGGAGATACCATCAAATATTCTAGGAGAGCCTGCCCTTGATCTTGAAATTGGTACCCGTACTCTTTCAAGTATTAGGTAATAATTTTCATATACTTTATTATTATTATGTTGTATAATAAAAGTTCTCCATTCTTCCGGTTTTCTGTCACAGATAATGATTCCTAATCAAAAATATAAAAAAGAAAGTTTTATACTCAGTTTCATCTTTTTTCCATTTATTTGGTTTTTAATAGATTCATATTAATTTTTTGATTATTTTTTTTTAATTAATGTCTGTGGCAAAAAAAACGAAAAAATGGAGGACTTTTAAATGTTCATAGGCTACAAACAATTCAATATATTCACTGCCCAAAGGCTCGTCGAACAGCTTGTATAGCATTGTTTTCAAAATATTATTCATTATTGATTTCAAAAAGCACTGAAATAACAGTAAGTTGATATTGTTTTATTTTCAAACACTTAGAAAGTTCATTTGGCACAAATTAGACAAAAATAAGATTTGGAAAAAATTCTATGCCCTATTGTTAGTATGTATTTTGACTTAGTAAGATTCACATCATTGATCTACATTATTATTAGTTCCAGTACAATAACCGTATCTTCTGACATGGCACATACACTATGGGATGGACAGAACCTGTATAGATTACTATGTGTCCTTCAAATCTGCTGCCTTATTATATTACAAGAACCTTGGAATATTTTTTCTGATGATCTAAAACCTCAAGGTTCATTAAAGAGAAAATTGGTTGACATATGGGGATCCTTCAGTTCTGCGGATAGTACTGGTATTAAAGGATCACAAAAAAAAAGAAGGAAATATCTTAGAGAAGATCACTCCTACTGGTAAGCTATTAAAACAAAAACAATGATAAATTGGTTTTTGATATAATCATTATGTCATCAAATCCATCTGTATCATTTGCCAGTACCTCAGATTAAAACCCAATTTATTATTACTGTTTGTTATGTTAGTCAACATTTTGACCGACACAAGCTTTTTGGCTTTTTCATGATCCTATGGTCTTATAAAAAAAATTACATCAAACTGCTTACCCAAGTAACAATTTATATGCTAGTTAGATTTATATCAGCTTTAAAATAGTTTTAAAATGGTCCGTAGGAGTACTGGGGTTTTATGAACACCTTCAAACATGCTAACAGATCTTAAAGTCCATTTATTCTTAAAAATAAGTTTTAAAGCAGCCTTGGCAGCAATAATATTAAGTGTCCATGGACTTGAGACCGGGTACTCTTGTGTTAGCTTTAACAAGGCTTTTGTGCTATCAATCTTAAAACTTGTTGATCTTCTGGAGGGTTTAAAGTCTGTTTAGTTGTAAAATAATCTATCTTAAGACTATAGCTTTAAGTTGGATTTAAAACATAATATTCTTGAAGCACTTCATAAAGCTTGCAGTTTTATATAAGATATCAATAAAGCTCAAGTCTTAGATTGGCTACTTAAAAGACTGTATTAGGATTACTGGGAACATATATTGCTTCATAAGGGCGATGTAATCTTTACAAAATCCTGTTGAACTTTTCTATTTATTTTTTTACCCTCCCGCCTAGAGTATTTTTAAAACGGTCATCTTTTCCTTCGGACTACCTGTCAGCGGTGTTCAATATAATTTCCTAAAAAATTGCAAAAAAGTGGTAATTTAAAGAAAAGTAAAGTTGCAATCTTTAAAGATAATAAATGAAAATGCAGATCAACATAAAACTGGACAAAGTTTGAGGTTATGATGATTTAATTGGGCGCGGAAAACTTGATCGCAGCGCTAGAAGACTTATGCGACACCGTGATAAGGCCAAGCAGGCAACCTTGGTCTAGACTAAGAAGCTTTACTCTTAGGAACAGTTAAGAGTAAACAGATTAATTACAGTAAATAAAATGTTATGACAAAGCTAATAGGATTTATGTCTTCTTTCTAAGAAACCTTGAGCTTTTAAATGATAAGCCATATTTTTTTACAAACAACACAGGCCTCCATATTGGAACTATTTTAGCGAGGTAATATTATTTAATAATTTTATCAAAATTTCGCAGTTCTTCCCTTAGAAAATAAAATGATATTAACAGTAATACAATATAAGATTACAAGCAAACATTTTTATGTTTACTAATTAAACCGTTTAAGAATTAGTCGGTAATAATTTAATTATTTAAAAAAAGCAGTAAATTTAAGGTGCTTTCATTTTTACTTAATCGAAAAAGCCGACTGCGTTCTAATTTTTTCTCCTATTTCGGTAAATTTATGAGACTTTGGCATTGCATTTCCTCCATGTTTATTCTTAGGAGTTGGAATGCATCACCGACTAGACGACATCACATGACGGACATTTGCTTGATGTAAATGGTTTACAGGTTATGATAATAATATCTAAAGATATTATAAATCTCAGAGTTCTTAAACTCATCCTAATCTTAGATCACTATAAATTATATGGTTTTAAATGACACTTGTTAAAAGTTTTATAATTACCTTGAAGGCAATGATAAGAGAATCTATTTCAATGCAAGGTCTTGAGACCCTCATACGAGTGGGCTCTTTTGCTGTAAAAAGGCCTTTATCTTGCCTTCAAGAGGTCTAGGGCAAAAGGTTTTAAGTCAGTCTTATTCATTTGGCTGTAACAACGTCTTGAAAACCGTATTAAAGCTTCTTTTGTTACTTGGGTAATCTGGTAGAAACTAGCTTTTGTTAGCGCTAAAAAAATTTTTATAATATTTAATCATGAAATTTGCTTAAAATCTGCGTTCTTTTAAAGGCTCCGCTGTTTATATAAAGTAATTTTTGTTACAGCCTATCACCCCGTCGTTTATACACACAAACACAGAAGACAATAGCAAAAAATCGGCAGCTGCGTTTAAAATTGTACGGTTGAAAAAGGAAAGTAACAAGACTTCAAAAAAAAAGTCAGTAGTCTTCAACAGATCACTAAAGAATTACATAACAAAAGATTGATTTCCAGTGATGCTTTAGGGAGCTTAACGAAATCAATCTCTGGAATTCCATTAGCAATTTTGAGAAGATACATGCAGAATATCCAAAACACTGATACAAACAAGAAGCAAACTAGGACACAATTTCCTAAAGAACTCAGGAGTTTTGCACTGACTTTACAATTTTATTCCACTAAGGCCTATAAATATGTTCTAGCTTTGCCTTCATGTTCGGTTATTAGAACATGGCTTAGTGGAATCGACTGTAATCCGGGATTTACTGCTTGCTCCTTTCAAACCCTCAAACGGATTGTTACTGAAAACAGAGACAAAAATGAAGAAACCATAGTTTCATTGGTCATAGAAAGCATATTGAATTTATTGGAAGTATTTCAGCAATCTGGGAAACCTAATCCTGAGTATTATGGTAACTTCACATTTTCCCCTATCACAGAGGAACAGATTAAAACAAGTATTAAGAAGTTAAAGCCGAAAAAGGCCATTGGGAGGGATGACATTTCTTCATATATTTATAAGGGATGTTCTGATATCTTATATGCTCCGTTAATGACAATTTTCATGTCTAAGGGCAAACTAATTTCCTGAAAGATTGAAATATGCAGCTGCAACTCCTATCATCAAATCAGGAGACATTGGCTTGGTTAATAATTACAGGCCCATTAGTGTTAACAATTTAAAGTATAAAAAATATTCCTTAATTAACAATATAACATTTGTAGTTCCTAAATTAGAATAAGAAATAACAAACTTTTCCAATGTTTAGCCCTAAATAGTTCTCCTATAGTTAGAATGATGTGTGTGTAAGAATTTTATACAAAAATGTGATATAGATCTCTTTGATTCTACAGTAGGGCAAATTAAAACTGAGATTTTAAACAACAATATACTCTAGTGAATTTTCTGTAGTGAACATTTTATATTATCTGTTTTTTTCTATATATTTTTATTTTCTTCCCTTGTCTGTGTTTTGTTTGTATATAATTTTTTACAAGAAACCAGTAAGCACTCTTACGTTTAAGTACATGGCTCATGTATTTGTAGGAGTTTAAATGATAAATAAATATCACAAAGCCGTTTGGAAACTGCACACCACTTTTTCACAAAACTTAGTTGGTTGAGGTTTAGCGCCAATTATAAGCATCTTATTATGACTAAACGTTGATATTTGGCTGCACATGCTA
>MU182482.1:223345-280955 GCA_016904865.1 Pissodes strobi | reverse complement strand
AAACGTCAAAGTCTAGTGAATATATAGGTATTGTTAAAAATGTCTCGTTTCGGATTAAAAAATATCGTATTTTTGCATCTCTGTACTTTGTTTACAGTTACATGTACGTTTTTGTATTAAAAAAGGAATAAAAATGTATTTTTTTTAAACCATGTCCTAATTCGGGAAATATTCCCCCGAATTACACTCGTGCATCAAAATAACCAGAAAATTTTGCATTCGAGCGTGTTGTCTTAGAAAAACTGCATTTGGTCATTTTCATATTTTGGAAAAAGAGCCCTCCACCTTCGGTGTCGGGCTCTTTCTCCAAAATATGAAAATGAACTCATGCAGTTTTTAGACAACACGCTGTCATGCAAAATTATCGGTAATTTTGGTGCACTTGTGCAATTACTTCCGATAATTGCACTGTAGAAACCGAAAGAGCACAGCGATAATTGCATCGTACGTATCTATGGTAATTCCATTGAAAATTTGTCAGCGACAATTTATGAAAAACCTCAAAGTCTAGTGAATGTATAGGTATTGTTAAAAATGTCTCGTTTCGGATAAAAAAAATCGTATTTTTGCATCTCTGTACTTTGTTTACAGTTACATGTACGTTTTTGTATTAAAAAAAATAAAAAATGTATTTAAATGTATTTTTTAAAACCATATCCTAATTCGGGAAATATTCCCCCGAATTACACTCGTGCATCAAAATAACCAGAAAATTTTGCATTCGAGCGAAAAAGAGCCCTTCACCTTCGGTGTCGGGCTCTTTCTCCAAAATATGAAAATGAACTCATGCAGTTTTTAGACAACACGCTGTCATGCAAAATTATCGGTAATTTTGGTGCATTTGTGCAATTACTTCCGAAAATTGCATTGTACGTATACATGGTAATTTTATTGACGCAACATCAGAAATTTATAAAAATAACGTCAATTATTTTATTGTTTGGTATATATAGATAGGTATCTTTGAATAAATAAAGCTTATTATCAAACAAATAAATAAATATTACTTACATTGTGCACAGCTTTCCAGGGTAAAAGTGACCTACCAGCATATTTTTCACGTGTGAAATAATGAACTAATTTTAAAATAAGAACGTGCTCTTTCTCACTGAACCGGTGGGGCATCTCAAAACGATTTTTATTATCAATTATTACGTAAAAGGGTCCATATTTTCAATTATTAGCGTAAAAGGGTCCATAACATTTTAGCGTCACACAAATTAAGAAGACTAACCCAAACTAACCAAAACCAACCCAGATCAACCCAAACTAACCAAAGCCAACCCAAACAGACCAAAACTAACCCAGACTAACCCTAAATTAACCAAAGTAAGGAAATAAGCACGCAAACAAGCGTGCTACACGCGCTTGTCTTTTCACTATCTCAAACTATGCAAAACCTACCCAAACTAACCAAAACTAACTCAAACTAACCAACACTAATCCAAAGAAACCAAAATCAATCCAGACTAACCTAAACTAACCAAAGCCAACCCAAACTAACGAAAACTCACCCAAAATTAACCAAAGTAAGGAAATAAGCGGGCAAACAAGCGCGCTACGCGCGCTTGTTTTCACTATCTCAGACTAATCAAAACCAACCCAGACTAACCAAAACTAACCAACACTAATCCAAAGGAACCAAAACCAACCCAGACTAACTTAAGCCAACCCAAACTAACCAAAAATAACCCAGACTAACACTAAATTGACCAAAGTAACGAATTAGCACGTACGCATGCGTGAATGCTCTAAATTGGTGATGGTAGACGCTATTAGCAAAGGCAAATTCCTGCGCGAACAACAAAATCTGCCGCGGCATGTCGAAAAATAACACCAACATTGAACACAAATATTTAAAAAACAAATACATGATCCGCAATTTTTATTTCATATATTGTCAAATAATTGTGTGCACTAACGATTAGTATATCTCTGACATTTTAATTCGTGTGACGTTAAAGTGATATATCACCGCGTAAAACACAAACCAACTACCAACAAATCAATAAATGAATTAAATCTGTTTGATTATTTTCGTTTCGATATTTTGACATTGACGCCAATCGATGTCACAGATGCCAGTTTGACGGACCAATTTAGTACATACATTCATTGCATAAAGAAAGATGGAATGATATGACGTAACAGTGCAATAGCCTTGAAAGGACTTTATACGCTCTGCTATTTAACGCTCATTTCGGATATTTGGCATTTTTCTAGAAAGCAGCTGTCAATGAAACCTTCGAATTTATCACGTTTTTAGGCAACCCTTGGAGGCCACTGACGGTCAGTTATTTTTTGCGTCTGTCCGTTTCCGAGTTAGTACGATGAAAATTTGCTTTAATATACGATAATTATGGAAAAAAATAATTAATTTTAGTAAGATTGTTTGAGCAACCAGCTTCTCATGGTTTTCTGAACCCTGTTGAAATTGCCGAGACTCAGAAAATGGGGAGTATTTGATTGGGTGTGTATATTTTAAAAAAAGTGGCCATTTAGAGTTATTGTAGTGCTGAGTCGCGAAGATCGAAAAAACGAAACAGTTCGAAAGGCAGTATCCAGGAAAAAACGCTTTAAATGCTTCTCTGTATCGAAAGTATTGGAAAAATTAACTTTTCAAGGAAAGTGTAAAGAAAAATCGATTTAAAGGTCAAAAATTGAAGGTTTTAATTTTGTTTTGGTGCAGGAAAATAATAAATAGCTAATCACTTGATGGGAATATATGCCAAAAACCGTGCAAGAGGTCAATTTACAAGTTTATATACAGAGTGGTCTAGTTGAATTTAAATTTTTCGTAATTTCGAATTTTGACATTAACAAGAGTCATAAGGCATTCAAAGTGTTATTAGCTTTGTTGGTCTGAAATATTTTAATTCAAATACTAATTTACCAATTTTACAATAAATATATATTATGCGAGACTTTATTCTTCATATTCAGTTTTAACGCACCTTTTTTCCATCGGCGGGTTAGCCCAGATGGTAGAACACTCGCTTAGCATTCAAGAGGTGTCGGGATTGATACCCACACGCCTTTTTTTCATCGGAAATTATTTAGAGCCAAAGTTGGAATAAATATATATATATTTCCCAAACCCGAAATTGTACTTTTATGGGGCTATTGAGCGTTAGATAATAGTCAGAACTAGTTTGGCACATTCTGAATTGCGCAAAACTAGTTTTCACATTTTGAATTGCGCAAAACTAGTTTTGCACATTTCTGAATGACCAATACTAGCTGTGCTTGTTTTATTTACAAACGTCCGAACCCGAATGAATAAGGAGTAGAGTTAGTTTGGGTTAGTCATAAATGTACAAAACTGGTTTTGTACAATTCAAATTGCGAAAAACTAGTTCTGCTTATTTGGTAACGCTCAATAGCCGTAGAAGAGCAGAATTTCCGGTTTGGAAATTAGTTTTGCGCATTTTTTTTCGGACATTACCCGAATACGAGATATAAAATAGTTATTTATGCAACAAGGGTGTAAAGTGACCCTTTTTTATGAATGGGAATATTGTAATAAAAAAAAGGGTACTTTACACATGAGTAGCATACAAAATTTTTTCTACTACCGAAAAATATATGAAAAAACGAAAATAATATTAAATTACTTTACGCACTAGTGCGTAAAACAAATTATTTTACGCACTAGTGCGTAAAATATATTATTTTACGCACTGCCCCAAGCGTCAAAAAATATGTCAGAATTACTTTACGCACTAGTGCGTAAAATGACTTACTTTACGCACTGCACATTAAAAACGTATATTTTGCGAATCTTAGAGAGTGCGTAAAGTGAGTATTTTACGCACGGTAGTAGAAAAAAAATATTTGCGAATCTACCTACTTTTCCAAGTATACTATGTTGACGTTTCGCACCTTAGAAATAAGTAGTAAAAGCTAGTGAAAGAATGGTCATATAACATAGTTTAAATGTTATAAATTCATAATTTTAAAACAAACCTAAATATGTATTGGGTTTTTGAAATATGGCGGTGTGGATAATAGTTATTTATTTTACTAGGCAGTACGCGAGGCTAGGAATTCAGCTAAGGCAGTCAATCCACTTTGCTGCCGAGTTGAACATAATTTTTTCTCCGATTGTTTATAATGATATATGTATATTGTATATTTGCAAATTATTATAATTCACATAATCTTTTTATTTTTCCTGTAGTGATAAATTAAAACAAAATTTAATAGAAATCGCAATTGTTGGAACGGTTGGTTGCTATAGAAATGTTTATGTCCATAGTTTGACAACTTATGTCAAACGTTTTATTCCCATCGAGACTAATTATTTTGCTGCCTAGGCAGGAAAGTACTTACTTTGCTGACAAGGCAGGAAAAGTAATACTTTGCTGATTGATATGTGTCTGCAAAATTAATATTTGCTGTCAATCGGAGAAAAAGTTATTATTTAAGTAGAATAACCTGTATTTAAGTATTAAATGCGAACAATCGGAACTACTGCATAGTATGATGGCTAAATATTTCAAATATATTTTACGTTCTTTTTCCAGTTGCCATTAAAATGTTATTCAGTAACTTGTTTTCTAGATTAGGAAACCTTTTTTATTGAGATTTTACAGATATAACTATTTTTTCATTTCGAATCAATTAAGCTTCTAATTATATGAGGGTGACTGCAACTGATAAAAATTTGTGATAATTTGAACCAAAACCTACTTAAAATCATGAACGAAGCAATAATGCCTGTTTTCGCAGTTACGCCAGGCTTTTGAATCACCTAGCAATAATTTTTCTAATCTCAAATCAATGAGCCCTCTCCACCACTGGAAAATTTGAAATTCCATCGACTATCGGCGATCTTTTGTGTTCTGTCCTGACCGATTTACCGAATCATTAACTATTGGGCCCCTTTAGCAATTTCGGGCAGCTTTTGCCAGACTCGCTAATAATATTTCGGAATCGATATCGGCAAAGGCATCAGTAGGTCCATTATAAGCCAACTGACCGGAGAAGTGGTCAATGCATATCGGAGCGGAGCGATTTGGTCCATTATGGGACGATGATATGCGCTATTTAGGTTATGGACGTGTGCACGTACAAATAATTGTGGAAGATGCTTTCACTGGCGATAGGTAGAAAAAGATACAGGAATAATCCAGGCAATTGTACCAGTATATTCTAGTTCACCTTAAAGTAAAAATTATAAAGTAATACATGAAATGATAATGGACTGATTTACTCGTCCTAAAAATCTGATATGCCTAAATTTTCATTCTTATATTTACACGCATTAAGTAGATAACAGGTTGAAAATTGACTATTATCAAAGAGAAAAATTGCTTCAATAAAAGAATAATTCATAAGTTAAGAGCCTCTAAATGGACGACCACTCTAAGAAGCGTCCGCCCATCGGAATTGAGGATCTGTCCGCGAGCCCGTGTTCTAGGTAGCTCGGCCAACGTGCAAACGAAGAAAATTATAACATAATTTTCTTTGGTGCAATATTCCCGCTTTATGATGATCTGGCTCTGGCTTTGTATTCATAATCATAAAACCGTTTGAGAAAATTGCCGTTGATATTTAGAATAGCCTTTAATTTTGTAGATATACCATTAATAAAATATCATGTAACGTTGCCAGTACTTTGACTGCCGTGTCAGTAAATGAGGTTGAAAGCATCGAACATTTCGATTTCTTTACAAATTTGAGTAAATTAGCAAGAAGTGGATAGCTACTTGTGGTAAGTATTTACTTCACAATATTGCTTAATATTTTTGGATACCTATCATATTTATCGAGAAAATAAAATAATAGCACACAATTATTTTCTTTGGCATACTTAACTAAGTTATTGCAAGTAAGGGCGGAGCTATGAATACGCTAAATCACTTTCGTGTAATGAACCTCTTTGGTGAGGATAAAAATATTTATAAACCCGGATATAAACACAAAATTATAAGTATTTAATCATACGTCTAATCTACAAAAGAAGGATGTTCCGAATAAGGCTTCTAAATTAAATTTTACTGGTTTATCGCATAGAGCTTATCGTTATATATTATTTTACTTAATGAATTTATAAGCAAACGACTGAAGGTCATTTGCCTTAATTACTGTATCTAGCTTACCCTTAAATATCATTTTAATTATATAGAACTGGCCTTGCAGCGTCCCGCGTCTATGTATGAGTCATCGCCGGCCGGCCGCGAAGATTCAGGAACGCTGGAATTATCTCGATGGCCTGGTCGAGAATCATATAGAGTGGCCTCGGAATACTTTCCGAGTATTCGTGATAGATTTGAGGTTGTATATAAGGAGCAAACCTAAGGCGAATGGGAGTTAGTTAAGCATTGAGTGTTGAATTGTAAAGAGCTATTGGTCGTAAAGTTATAAGAGTAGTTTAGTGCGTTCAATTGTATACAGTGGTAAAGAATAAAGAGAGTATTAGTTTGAAATAGTAAAAGTTGTAATTTCATTGAGAACCCAAGGGAAAATTGGAACATTTGGTGTCAGAAGTTGGATTGTGAAGGGATCGAACTTTGAAGTATTCTTCGAGTAGAGAAGAGCGTACAAGTACGTCAACGAGACCGTTTTGATTGGTGGATTATGTGAACAATTTAAAATATTCTATGGTCAATACGAGGCACCAAACGGCAGGAATGGAGCAAATAAATAAAATGTTGGCCGATTTCATGGAAAATCTAAATGGTGAGAGGCAAACGGAACAGGACCGGCTTCAAAAAATTTTGCAAGACCAAGAAGACAAAAGGCAAGCAGAACAGGATCAGCTTCAGAGAATTTCACAAAACCAAGAAGATAAAAACAAGCGGATCGGGAAGAAGATGAGCGTATGAGGCAAGCAGAACAGGACCGGCTTCAGAAAATTTTACAAGACCAAGAAAATAAAAGCCAAACAGAACAGGACGACCGGCTTTAGAAAATTTCACAATATCATGAAGATAAAAGGCAAGCGGAACGGGAGGAGAATGAACGTAGAAGGCAAGCTGAACAGAACCGGAAATTTTTACAAGACCAAGAAGATAAAAGGCAAATAGAACAGGACCGGCTTCAGAAAATGTTACAGGAATAAAAGGCAAATAGAGCAGGATCAACTTCAGAAATGGATGCTGGATGTAATTCTAGGCGAGCATGGAAAATTACAGAAAATATTGGACGGACAAAATGAGAAATTTGAAAAAGTAGACAATATACAAAAAGAAGTGGGAAATGTACAAAAAGAAGTAGGAAAAGTACATAAAGAAATGAAAAATCTACAAGCAGAACTTACCAGACTAAAAAATCAAGGACCCAACGAGAGGGTATTCGCCACAGGACAGAATATCAAACCGCCAACACATGACGGTCTTGGACAATGTAAAGAAGACAATTCGAAACCGCTGCTGTTGCCAACGGTTGGAATAACGAAGAAATAGCTACGTCACTAGTGGTAGCGCTTCGTGGAACTGCCCTGGAACTACTACAGACCATTCCCATCAGCCAACAGGGGAAATATGACATACTTGTAGCTGCCCTGGAGAGACGATTTGGAGACCAACACAGAAGACAACTGTATCAGGCACAAGTAAAGTCCCAACATCAGAAGCCTGGTGAAAACTTGCAGGAGTTTGAGGCAGACGTTAGACGTCTCATTCAATTGGCCTACCCGGGAACAACAGAAGAATTTCAAGAGGAACTTGCTGCCCAATATTTCGTGGATGGTATCAGAGATCCAGAAACTCAGAAGATGCTTCGTCTAGCCAAATTTGATAACAACCGTGAAGTTTTGGGTAGAGCCCTAGAAATCGAGGCGGCATGTAACATCTCTAGGCCAACAATCAGGGACTTATCCGTCCGGGAAGAAGAGCTGGCGAACAGTTGTGAACTAACTGAGATGGACGGTATTTTGAAGAAATTAACCGAAGTTCTTCAGGCCACGGAGAGATTTCGAGAGCCACCAGAAGTTAGGCCATATAACCGAAATGCTATAAATCAGTGATATAGATGTGGCAAGGCAGGACATTTTAAAAGGGACTGTCGAGTACAAATATTCCGGGAGCCACTAAAAGTTAGACCATACAACGGAAATGCTGTAAACCGGTGCTATAGATGTGGCAGGACTGGACATTTCAAAAGGGAGTATCGAGAACAAAGATTCCGGGAGCCACCAGAAGATAGGCCACGTAACCGAAATGTTTCTAATCAGTGCTATATACGTGGCAGGACTGGGCATTTCAAGAGAGACTGTCGAATACAACTACGATCTACATCTCCATCCAGAGACGCTAGCAGTTCAAAGTCAAATAAGGAAGGGTTAAAACAATAAGACGATAAGGCTAAGCACATGGAAGGAAGATGGCATAATAATACAGACGCCTTATCCAGAAGATCATGCGAGGATAATTATAAACATTGCCAAAGAATAGACCAACGAGCAAGAATCACTGCTATTAGGCAAACCAAGTTTAAAGTTGATCAGTGGTGGACCACAGAGCAACTAAAGAAAGATCAGCTTGAGGATAGTGAAATGGCACTACTGCTAAAAGCTAAAAAAGAACGTCAACCAAGACCAAGCTGGAGAGATATTGTCACTTTCAGATTTTGGCAGTTCGAGTCATTATTAAGTTTTGAAGCACCCTCGTAGCTATTTCGTCCAACATTCAGCTTTCGGAGGGATTCGTTGCACGAGTATCGGCTTGGTACGGCCCGACCGGATGGTTGGGGGGGACACGAGTTTTGCGGAAGAAAGGACTGGTTTTTCTTTTTGACTAGAGAGGTGGTTCCGTAAGTCGGCCGTAGTTTTATCTCTCGCCGAAGGCGGATTTTGGTCGATTTACGGGGAAGTATTTCCGTTTTGGTTCTGGGAACCTGCTAGTGAGATACGGATAGTGTTCGTTGTTCGAAGTTTTATTAGCTGCTTCCACTTGGTCAACCCAGCCATTGTACGTCGTGTGCTTTGTTGTTATTGATTCGAGTGCCCTTTTAGTAAGGTAAGATTTCCGTATTATTAGCCTATATTTCGCGGTTTCGTGGGTCAAGTATCATTCACTATTGCATTATTCTTTTGATTATTAATTGCGGGTTTAAATGTTTAAATTTAAAAATTTCATTGCGTTGAATTAATTTTTTTGGGTACAGTTAAATTGACATGAGAATATTACCGGCTTTGGAATGTGAGAACGAACGAGTTTTGTTGATCCGGGCTCGCTATCGGGTTTTTATGTACCACTGAACTACGCGTTTTTATGTTGTTTCCGAACGTTTTGCGTTGTCGATTTTCGGCGATATTAAGGGCTCGTTTCACTGAACTAATCTGGGCGCATTGTTTTATAATCAGGGCCATTATTTCGTATTTCGGATTTCAATTTTATGTATATTCTTTGAGAAATTTAAGAAAAATACGCGATTTGTTCTATTTTTCATTATTGTACCGAGTTTATTATTTAGATTGGAACTCTTTTTACATATGGTGAATTTTATCTGCGCCCGTTGTGGAACAATTTATTTAATCATTGATTTGAGGAAGCGTTTTAGCATTATTTTTGACGGCGAATGTTGGCCTCCTTTGATCAAAGTTAATCTTGTAGTTAAGCGTAATTAATATTATGCTATAATTGTAATGTTTTTTTTTCTTTCGATTGCAAATATATCGTTACGAGAGAGCTTTAACTAGTTATAGTCTCTGATTTTTGTTCTTTTTTTCCTTGACTTCGATTTAAATGTTTAGATAAAATTTAATTAATGAAAATTAATCACTTTAAGCAATATTTAGTAATACTGCTAATTTTTTTTCGTGTTTTGGCACAATGTTATATTGGCAATCGATCACGTATCGTGGTGGCTCGTTACTAGGCAGTTTTTCCTTCTTAGGGCCGCACCCCTTGGGCCGAGGTCCTGATTAAGAGTCAGAGTCTCATCACGTGAGGTAGTTCAACATTTGGGGGTACCTGCCGCCGTGCCGTGTAGAGCCTAGTCCGTCCATAGTGTCCGATTGTCTGGGGTCAGGACAGCAGCTGAGCAGTGTTAAGTTAAGTAACCAAGTAGTATATAGAGATAACGGTTGTGTGTCGTTCCCGGATGTTTTGGGAAACTGTGTTGTGCGCACCTTTTGTGCTCCTCTTTTATTGTCGCGTGAATCAGTCTGAGCGTTTTGCGGTTGCAAATACTGTACTGGCTTAAAGTTAGGTTAGCTTCTTGCTTGCTTGATTGGTTATGGGCTTCGCAATTACGCATTTACCCAGCTACTGGTGTTTCCTATCTTCCGGACTGCCTAGTAAAAGGCGTCTGACCTTCGTCATAGTCCAATTAAATAAGCGACTGCTTGGGCTAAAATGAAAGTTAGTATAAAACATACACAACAAAGGATAAATTCTTCTCTCTCTCGGGCAACGGGAGAGCATTACACAATCAGAAATGTTGCCTCGGAACACAGGAATAAAGAAATGGGTGTAAACACTCAATTAAAAGAAGAGAACAGGCTTTTACTATTTGTAAAACTAAAAAAAAAAGTCGAGATACAAAAAAATTAGGCCAAAAATTGTTTTATTATGTAGGTATATGTGACTGGGTGTATGATATTTCTCACAGTTTAGTCTTGTTATGCAAGAGATATCCCATTATGAGTCTCATAGAGTTATTGTTAATGTTAGAAAGGAGAGAATTAACTGAAATCGGACTGTCGATTCCTGCTTTTGTCAACTCCTGATACAAATCTCCGTCCATCACAGGACATTCAAAAAGGACATGTTGAAGATCTGCAGTGCCGGTATTGCACTCACAATTTGGGTTATTAATCACACCAATTTTAAATAGATGAGATGGGACAAGACAGTGTCCGGTCCTCATTCGAATTATTGTGGTAATGTGTCTTCTGTCTACATATATTATATTTTTGTACCAAGGGATTAATGGGAATTCCCTTTGCAATGAAGCGTACCAACCGCCTTTCGTCTGAGTGGAGATTTTCCATTCAGAATTCCATTGTTTTTGAATATTTTGTTTAATATGTGGCATTAAATCGTATTTGTCCAGTTTGATATCTAATGGAATACGGAGAGCTCTGCCGATATTGGCAAGCTGATCTGCCATCTCATTTCCCTGAATGCCTGTATGACTTGGAATCCATGGTAAAACGATGTTAAAGTCATTACGATTTGCATCTAAGATTAATTGTTTGGTTTGAAAAGATATATGATCCAGTTTAGGGGATATAGTATTTTTGTTGATCTTTTGGATAGCACTTGCTGAGTCTGTAAAAATGATAGCCCTGTTGATATCTTTTTTCATACATAGCCAAAGGGCTCTGTGAATTGCTATAATTTCGGCAGTGCAGATCTGCATTTCATATGGAAGACGTTCGGAGAACTTAAAATCCAAGGAAGGACAAAATACGCCATAGCCTACAGTATTAAACTTGATATCCTTTGAAGCGTCAGTAAATATCCATGTATGAGCTGGAGCTCTACAGTTTGCTTTTTCTATAAACTCCTTACTGTTAAAGATTCCAGATTTTTCCAGTCCCAGGTCTACAATCGGAATTTTGGAAAGTTGGTTTAAAAAATTGTATTTATAACATGGAAGCATTTCATTGATTTCCAACTGTTCTCTATATCCTAGCAGTTCCTTGAAAGCCTGAATTAGGTAAGGGGGATCTTTCTTCCTCCAGTATTTGTTTGTCACATCATCCATTGTAGACACTATTTGTTGTAGATAATCAATTATTGGGTTATTTGCTAATGCTAAATTTTTAACGATGAATTTTTGAGATAGCATTTTCCTTCTCATTTCCAAAGACATCTCAGAACATTCCGCCAACAGGACATTTGTAGGGGTGGATTTCATGCATCCCGTCACAACTCTCAATGCTTCAAATTGCAATTTGTCTAAACTTTGTAACAAAGATTTGGCTATAGGTTTAAATAAAATAGCAGCATATTCGATATGGGAGCGTACAATCCCTTTATACAGGTGCATCAACGTCAACGGGTCTGCCCCCCACCAGACGCGGCAGACAGCCCTCATTACATTAATCCCCTTTTTGGCTTTTACTTTTATGTCTGAAATTTGTTTATTCCATTTCAAATTACTGTGGACAGTTACACCCAGATACTTGGTTTCCTTAACCCACGGGATTATAGAATTATTGCAAATGACTGGATCCAAGTTCATCAAGCTTTGTCCTGGTCTAAATAGGATGGCTTTGGATTTATTGGGAGACAGTGAAAGGTTGTGTTCTTCGAACCAAAGATGCATGGTGTACAAGGCAGAGTTAATTTGCTCTATCAATCTTGTGATGTCCTTCCCTGTTAACAATATGACCAGATCGTCAGCATACTGTATTACAGAGATGTCGTTAGGCAAAATGTGATGAAGATCTCTGGTGTATATATTAAATAGCAAAGGACTAAGGGGGGAACCTTGGGCCAGTCCCAACGTTGATTGAGACGGACCATGAGTCTCTTGATCTCTGTCTTTGATATAAACATTTTTAGTGGCGTGGAGTGCATAGACTAAATTGGAAACATGTATGGGTATGTTGAGTGCACCCAGTTTGTGATACAATAATCGAACATTTACATTGTCATAGGCAGCAGAGATATCCAAGAAGATTGCCACGGTGAATTTATTTTTCGGAAATCCGCATAGGACTTTAGACGTTAAGTATGATAAGCAATCCAGACATCCCTTCCCTAGTCTAAAACCATACTGCTTTTTTGGTAAACTGCAACCGTTTTCTAGCTCCCATTCTATTCGGCATTTTACCAAAATTTCCAGAACCTTGGCTACACAAGAAGTAAGTGCAATTGGTCTGTAACTAGAGGCACAATCTTTATTCCTGTTAGGTTTTAAAATAGGGTATATGAGCATCGACTTCCATTCATTTGGAATACTTCCACTTTCTAGGCATCCATTGTATATATTTAGTAATAATTGCTTACCCCTTTGTGGTAGATATTTTAGCATCGAGTAAGAGATCTGATCTTTGCCAGTGGCAGAGTCTTTCCTACCACTCAAGGCACTATCTAATTCTATCATTGTAAATTTGTTAGGATTCTCTAATGGATCTAGTAACATAAAGGTAGGCTCAATATTACACACACTTAAATTTGCAAGGATTTCCTTTGCTAAATTGCTGCCTGGAAGACTGCAATTTCTTGTGTTACTATTAACATTTGAAAAGTTTCTAATGACTTTCCAGACATTCTGTAGAGGAGAGAGCCTGTTTAATGTAGAACAAAATTTCTGGAAGCTTTGCCGTTTTTTTGATCGAAATAGTCTGCGTGTTTCAGCAATAACTTTTTTTGTTTGTAAATATTTTTCCCAATTTGGGCTATATTTTAAGTTACTAATGAAAATCCTTCTTCGAGCCAGCCCCTGCGAGCATTCATCATCCCACCATGGGATTCTAGATTTAAATTTTTTATTATTGTCATTAGCAATGGTAGGTATAGATTCGTCTGCTGCAGCGTTTATAATATCTTTAAATTCCCCATAACCTCTGTGAGCATCAGTGAGAAGTGATATCATAACTTTGTCGTGATATGCTTCCCAATTAGCTTTTTTAAAATTTCTCTTGGACGTGGAGTTACTCGTTGTTGTAGTGGAAAAGTTTGTACTGTTCTTGTAATTCATAATTAAAGGAAAATGGTCGCTATTTCCGCAATCCTCTAAGGCTTCCCACAATATTCTTGTAGCGAGGTTAGGGCTGCACATAGATAAATCAACTGCAGATATATTATTTTTAGGAATATTGAAACGAGTTGCACTACCATCATTTAAAATTGAAATCCTTAATTCATCCAAAGAATCCCCTATTACTTTACCATTCCTATTAGCCAGTGTGATACCCCATATTGGATTATTAGCATTAAAATCTCCGATTATGATTTTAGGATCCGGAATCGAATTTACCAAATGTCTCCACTCAGCCGAATTAAGCACAGCATATGGTGGAATATAGCAATTAGCTATATATAAATTACAGTCAGATATTTTAATAATTTGTATTTGAATATTTTGTTGAAAATATGAGGTGTCCAGATTAAATTCGGTGAAATCTATATGATTTCTAATGAACAGGGCAAGACCCCCCTTGCCATCAGGGCGATCTGGTCTAAATGCTGAGAATGATGGGAAGTTTGCCGAGAAATCTGGGTTTAACCAGGTTTCACTTAGAGCAATAATATCTGGTGCATGTTCTTTGATGAGAATCTGCAAATTAGAGCGATTAGCACACAAACTTCTAACATTCCATTGTAAAATTTTCATAAAGGAGCTATATTACATCAATATCTATGAGAGGGTCCCTGTTGGGATCCCCACTCATCCATTTGACTTTCCTTCTCTCTGGATAAACTTTCTATACAATCATTAACCAAACCTATTTCACTAGTTGAGAAATGGAGGATTGCCTCCTTTAATCCCAAGAATTCCAAAAAATTTTTTACGTTCAGAGCCCTATTTTTTGCATTGTCTGGAGGTTCAGGGGTGTCCGGAATATATTTTGAAGAGTTCATTGAGTTTATAGGGGTAACTCTAATTCTATTAGGTGAAGGGAATAAGCAAGTTTGGTGAACTTCTTTATTATAGCCTGGTTGTGGAGGGGGAGTATTAGGTTTAGGTCTTTTGTGTGTAGTTTTCCTACTAAAGGAGGGTATCTGATCACTTTCGAAGACTCTTTTGGTTAAATCAACTCTATCAACATTGATTGGGGAGAAATTAGGAATAGTTTTGTTATTCGATAACAATCGGGGAAAGTCACTTTGTTGTAATAAAAAGCGATCTTTTTTATTTTTTGGAACCAACATATCTGCTTCATAAAAGGAGATGGAGTTAATTGACATATAAAGTCTTATTTGTTGTTGGCGAGAAAATTCTTGACATATCTTGTCGATTGAAGTATGTTCTAAGCTGTTACAATGAAAGCAACGTTTAGCCTTCTTACAATTCCCTTCATGAACCTCTGAACAGTTCTGACATCGCATTTTACCTCTGCATTGGTTTTTTACATGACCAAATAACAGACAATTGTAGCATTGCGTGACCTTCATAATAAAGGGTTCTACTTTCATTTCAAGTCCATAAATACTGACATAATGTGGGAGTATTCTTCCCTCAAAAGTGAATAAACAAGTTCCTGTTTCAACATATTGAACATTATCGTCGACTAGTGTCTTACGTTTAAATCTTTTCACCTCTAATATTTCTACAGAGCTTGTTGAAAACTCTTTGAGTTCCTCTATAGTTACTTTTTTAAAAATCCCTCTAACTACCCCTTTGCAACTTACATTAACATCGGGAATGTACATTTCGTAGCCTTTATCCAATAGCTCCTGATTTTGCAAAAAACTATTAGCGCTTTCAGGTGTCGAAAATTCTATAGTAATACGGTTTTTCCCTTTTCTCAAGGGGCCTTTTTTATTTTGTATATTTATGTTGTGTAATTCCTTAGCAATAGCCATTGAGTGATAATTACCAATATTTTGGCCGTTTTTACCCTGAATTGTAACTGTATACGGTCCTAGACCATTAGACTTATACTTATTTATGCGTCTTATTCTTGTATTTTCATTAATATTAGTTAGATTTTGTGATTGAGAGTCATTCATGATTTGATCTTAAATAACATTAACTTTTTGGGGGGCCCCAGAAGCCCCTCCACTAGATTCATTCATTGAAATGTACCCCAACCACGAGTTTGGGGTTATAAGTTAGGTTAACTTAGAGAAAAAGAGTGTTTAATCTATATGAGATTGAAATTTTAAGAATAGGTATCGTATTGTGCGTAATACTGATATTTTACTCACAGATAGTTTTGTTAGTTAGCCCTAATTGAAAATCGCTTTTCCTGCGACCACACTTCTCAGTAGCTGGGTCGGAAAACAAAGTTAGGTTAGTTTCTAATTAGTTAGTAAGGTAAGGGTTTGGTTCGAACCACCTCCTCCCACCCCTTTGGTGGACACTTATGAGCGGAGCCTAGCGGCTAAAATTGTTTTTTTTTCCTTTTTTTTGGTGATACTGGCTTGTTTATAGTTTTATTTTTTTTTCGTTTTCACCTATGAATAAAGCGTTTGTATTGTGTTTGCGGCGTTTCATTTGGCACTAGGATTTGCGGTGTATTGTTTTCTTTCAGCTCCCAGTATTAATGATGAATCTTGAGCCGCTCAATCCGGCGAAGTACTAGGAACGGGGGATTGGCAGCAAGGTCCGGGAACAACGCGGGGACTTTCACTTCGGTCCGTGTCGAAGTTGGTGGCGCCCAACGAACTTCACGATTAAGCCGCGGCAAATTGCACGCACGCCACACAGCTTGCTGCAGGTCTCTTCGTTTTCTTGATTTCGCCCAGTGTTTAAACGAGGGAAGGAGATCTGGACGGATTCGGTAGGTGATTTTATTCTAATTCTTGGTGGAACTCATCGTAGCTCCACCAGCTTTGAACATCTCTTAATTTAATTTAATTCTTAATTAACTTTTTTTTTATTAAAAAAAAAGGATTTCCTTTTCGAAAGAAAAGTGCGTGGCAATATTTCAACTAAGGGATCTACTTTTAAATCTCTTTTGGCTCAGTGAGACTCCCTGGTAGTTGAAAATGGACTCCTTAAAAGAGCCTGGGAAAGCGCCGATGGAAAAGTAGTGAAGACCCATAATGGAAAGTTTGGTGCTCATCTCGGAGTTAACAGAATGATTGACAAGATTCGCGATAAATTTTACTGGGTCAACTGCTGCCAGGATGTGAAATCATGGTGCCAGCAGTGTTCAACCTGTGCCTCAAGTCAAGGACTCCAGACAAGATCCAGTGGGAAGATGAAAGAGAATGATGTGGGACTACCGTTTGAACGTGTTGACAGTGACTGAATGAAGGCTCGATATGTTCTTCAAGCTAACGCTATGGGATTTCAGATGAATAATAAAGTCTGGGTGTATAATCCGCAAAGGAAGAAAGGAAGATATCCCAAGCTAACACCAGTATGGGAAGGGCCCTATACAGTTATCAAAAGAATTAATGACGCAGTGTATAGAATTCAGCGTAGCCCCAGAAGCAAACTGAAAGCTGTCCACCTCGACAGGCTGAAAGCTTATCACGGACACGAAGTATCTGATCGGGGCGATCAGGATTAAGAGAGAGGCAATGTCACGACTAACAACCATTCGAATGTTTTCGTGCTACCCTATAGAAATGGCCTTGCAGCGTCCCGCGTCTATGTATGAGTCATCGCCGGCCAGCCGCGAAGATTCAGGGACGCTGGAATTATCTCGATGGCCTGGTTGAGAATCATATAGAGTGGCCTCGGAATACTTTCCGAGTATTGGTGATAGATTTGAGGTTGTATATAAGGAGCAGACCTGAGGCGAATGGGAGTTAGTTAAGCATTGAGTGATGAATTGTAAAGAGCTATTGGTCGTAAAGTTATAAGAGTAGTTTAGTGCGTTCAATTGTATACAGTGGTAGAGAATAAAGAGAGTATTAGTTTGAAATGGTAAAAGTTGTAATTTCATTCAGAACCCACGGGAAAAACGGAACAATATGTACATATTTACCTCACAGGTATTATTGAGTGACTGTTTATTGGTCTACTGATATTGTCGCTGCCGGACCAATTTAGGTTAAGTTTGGTTAAATCATTTCATTTATACCTGCATATATTTACTGGCTATATCTATACAATAAGAATTAGGGAGTATTAATGTTATAAGGCATAGATGGTATCTTATTTTGCTTTGATTTAATATTCTGAGAATAGAGGTGAAATATATTACAGGAGAATATTCTCATTAGTTTATGGGCGTTATCATAACCTCAAATTAATTTGTGACAGGATTAATTGTTCTGAAAGGGTTTGTGTAACTTTTCATATTTAAATAAATAAGTTATTTGAAATCTTGATGTTTATTTTAGTATTTGCGGTAAAAATAATGACTAATTCGTGTATCCACAGTTTTTCAACGTTCTTATACAGGGTAATTTTCTATATTTTATTACCCTATTTTCAATTGATTCATTTCTACACACATTTCTATTAAAAATAATACTGGCGCCCGCGCCTAACTGCCAAGACATAGACCAACGCGTTTAAACAAAGTGAATCCGCTTAGTAAACTTGGAATATTAACCGCCTAATGAAAAACTAACAAGTACTACCTATTTTACAGAGAACTGTGCGCGTCGAACAAATACGATATTTAAAAGTGCTTACATTTCTCTTCCAAACAAGCTTAATTTTACTAAATCGGATAAAGTCGTTAATAAGTTATAGCGAATTATATGACTCAATAGCTTCCTTCAGTCTTATTAAGGTCAGTAAGCCAATGAGCCTAAAAACAGAACGATGCGGGATTGTTCATGCTTTTTAATGATTACGTTACGTTACCAATGGTATACCATGTTTCATAATGTGGCAATTTTTGGAGAAATTAGGAATCTTAATAGTGTCTTTTCAGTTGTGCCCGCTTGCTACGGAACTCTAGCACTTAAAAATAATTTCCAGGATGTCATTATACTAATGATTTTTGTTCTCTGAATTGCAATTCACAGTAAATTCCTAGATATGTCTAATGGCAACCCTTAAAGAAATACCCTGTATATAGAAATTACTTTTGCTCAGGGACTATTTTGGTATTCAAATTCAAATGATGTAGATTTTCCAAAATATTCCTCGAAATCGAAAATAAAAGTAATCTTTTGTTCGGCAAATAATATATTTTTATTTTATTTCAGCTAGTTGATTTGAATTATTCTTAATTAAAATTAAAAAAAAATTCAGGTGTCACCATCTCTCAAAACATACGGACTAATTTTCCTCGAATAAGACCCTTAACAAACCACGATATACAGGAAAAATCTTGTTAAAAGTTTCCTTGCTTTGTTCATTATTATTAAAACAGTACATCATCTAAGTTCTTGACAAGTCTTGATATTCCATGAGCGCGAGTAACAAAACAGGAATTAATAAACCAAAGCATCGTGCGTCTAAGAAAATTACTGAAAAACTTGGCGTATTTAACCAAAAGCCCCAGTTGAATTTTCAGCAGGGAACAAGTTAATGATATTAATTCGGCTTAAAATCGCCGCTTGCTATGCGAGAGACGCTCGCTTTGCTCTACCCAAGTTGTCAAACAAAAATTACTAAACACCAATAGGGAAATCAGCGAATAATTAATGCATACGTTTCTGCATTTTTTAGTATACGAGGGTTGCTTGAAGTTTGGAAAGGAAATAAGACTTTTAGAATGCGAGGGCTGTCTGGTACTATAAAGAGTTTAGAAAAGAAAATAAGACTGGGTTTCATAGAAGCTTGGCCCTTTAAATATTCGCCTTGCTCGTTTCTGTTTGGAGGGATTCCTTGAATTAAACTTAACAATATGTAGCTTCCGGCACCATTTATTAATTTCAATTTATTTTAGCAAGGTACCAAATAGTAGGTAATTGTTAAGTAAAATGAAAATCTACTAACAGAATGAAAAAGTAATCACTTCAACAGCCTAAATATATAGAACAAAATGATGCGGTTATCCAGAAGGCACCAAGAAACTTGAAGTTTCAAACAGGGTTATATAATATCCATATGACCAAAATTTAGTGGGTAGTAACTAATGATTTCATCTCTGTTCATGAGATTCGAAGCCTATTCACAAAGCAATTCTGCTAACTTGCGCTTTTATTAATTTAATGGGAATGATAGTTACATGAAAGTCTTCAAATAATGCCACAATACTAAACTACCTTTTAAAGTTATTCTAATATTAACCTATATAATTTAAAACCTCTGAATTTATTAATATTAATATGCTGAGCAAATATTAAATCACATATATGGATTACTCCTAAATCATTTACAAGTTCAATATTTGACAAAGCATCAGTTTTGATACCACCATCCGGTACCAAATGAATAAGCACTAACATACAAAAACATATTTTCCTACAAGCGTAGTTTAAGCACAGATCCTTTGCTCTGCTTCTAAACTTACAGTAACTAGAAATAGCTGAGAAGTTCAAATGCTTTGACCTCAAATTGTTACGAGATCGAAAATGAGAGCATATGTCTGATGGAATTAATACAACCCCGCAAGTGCAGAGGGAGCAGAACGACAAATCCGCAGAAATTTTACGGTGTTTTTCAATTAAATCGAAAATTCTTGGTTTTGATTATTTTTGGGTAAGCTTTAATTGGCTCAAGTGTGCTTTTGATTATATAGCAATGATATAGTAAAAGTTAAGAGAAGGCCTTCCAGCATGCCACAGACATCTTCTCAACCACCTTCCCTACCTCCAGTCCACTGTAGTCTTCCCGAATTCCTAACGAAGGTCAGGCTCTCTCTCCATGGCAAGTAAGTGTCTCTTCGTTTCGAAGACTGCGTGCCTCACTCTGCACAGATAATTTCATCTTTCTCCTCGCACCCGCAACACGCAGCGCTCTCCTCGCTGTATCCAGGAACCCATATCAGCTTCACTTTCTTCATCTGAACCAGCCGCTCGCAGGTATCTACGCGCTTCTGGATCAATTTAGACTTAGTCCTGGGTGCAAAGAACACCTTGAGTGCAGCTCGGTTATCAGAGGGCTTATTCATTATTGGAACTACTAAAATTGCGTACACCTCTGCTTGTTGCACTGTTGTTTACACTTCCAGGGCGGGAGCTTTCTCGGGTGCTGTTAGTCTCCAAGAAGACCCCCGCGTCGGAGGACTGCTGTTCTTCCAGCCGGGAGCCATGGTGTAACACCTGAACGCTCTCTCCGGTATACTTCTTTTTCCACGATCCTATTGCCCCTTTGTCGTCATGGTCACTGTGTATGTTCTCTGCAATCTCAACGTGTCGTAAATATTTCCCCATCTATATTTAGGAAAATTCTTCGATGTCTGACTGCCTCACCTCTTTCTCTCCTAATGCCATTGTCTCATAATCCTAAGTAGCAAGACATAGCTTCCAACATGGTCAAGGTCTCGAGTAGTGAGAGGCTCAGCAGGATATCTAGTGCTGCTATTGGACCCTGTGGCGGCAAGGTTGTCTAGCCTTTGAATTTTTGCCAGCTTTAGGCAGGTAGCTTTGTACTCCATCGCAGGCCAAGCCGTACACAATTTTTGGCCTAATGACCGTGCCGTACGGCCAGTGCATAACCCGTGGTCTGAGCCCCCAGATTATGGCCGCTGCCTTAATCAGTTGTCAGAACATTGCCACCGACTTTTTGAATGTCTTTTCGACCGGCACTCTCCACGATAGTTTGCAGTTTATTAGTACTCCTAGGTACTTCATATAACAATAATTGTTCATTTCTTGGTTCGTCTGATAGTAAAATTTCCTTTAATCAACTTAAGAAGGAGAAGATACCTACTTGAATAATTAAACAAAAAATAAGTAAAATTATATCTTTTATCGTTACTAGGTAACAACATGTCTTAAAATCGACATCAAATATGACTATAGCATTTACAAAAGCTTGTACTCGGATTTTATAGTTTTTAGTTAGGTTTACACACAAGTTTTGCGTTACATAACATATGTTTAAATTTTATTTTTGTTATATCCAACACAAAGCTAGGATTAATATTTAATATATGAAACTGGGTGAAAATCTAGCGGAGTTGTAGAGCTTGAAAAAAAAATGTGATGTGTGCTTAAGACTATACGACAGAAGTGCAAAGTTAAATAAAACGATATTAGATACCAGCAAAAATAAAAAATAAATGAAGACGGCGGTTATCGATCTCGGTACCTCTCGCATGCTAATCGAGCATTCAACCATCTAAACCAAGCTACTAATGGTGATACGTGCCTCAAACGTGAATATACTATACAGACTGGTATAATACATAGTTATTGTTAATACTGATTATTATGCATATAGTTTGGCAGTTAAGTCGATGATTATTCGAATTAATATATTATATCCACTGACAAGACGTGTAGGGTAATCCAAGTGAGACTTTAAATGTCTTATATCACTTGTTAGTTTGGGTTAGTGTCAAGCGTCGAAATGGCGAAAAGTTTAAATTCAACTAGTTCACGCTGTATAAGAGACATTGCCATTTGTAAAGTGGCCTATTATTGTACCACTTTTGGCATAGATTCTCGTCAAGTGGTCAGCTTTTTTATAAAGAAAATATTTTTTGAGAAAAAAATAACCTTTTAAACACAGAAGCATTTAAAGAGTTATTGTTCTAGAAATTCCCTAGCGATCCGTCCTCTCGTTTTTGTAATCCTCGCGATTTATCTAAACTATACCGACCCAAAAACTTTTCCAAAAATTTACATGCTGAGAAAAAATACTCGCCATTTTCCGTATCTCACCAATTTCAAAAAGGCTCCGAAAGCCCTACAAAAAATGTGTCTAGAATATTTCATCAAACTGAAATAATTTTTTCGACAGTTTTCGTGTATCAAAACAAAGGAGACTGCAGTTGATATTTTAGATTCGTGATGTTCGGGAGGCGATATCTATAGTGCGAGAGCTTATATTATTATTTAAACTTATATTATTATTTAAACTAATATTATTATTTAAACGTTGAAACATATTATTTGTTTAACATTTTTGTAATTTTGTGGTTTTGAAAATGCCTGGTTATTAGTCCCTTTATTTACATTGTTCAAGTAAAAGTGGGGATAAAAAATAATTATTTAAATTACTTTCTGACCCCTATGATGTCTCCCGTAATACCAGACTGGCCACTTGCTATATTTTATACTCTACTAAATTACGCGGGAATTAATTATTTAGTCTTATATAGGGCTAACACCCAAAATAAAATAAAAAGATGACTATTTTTGAAAAATCTAGCCTATCACCTTATTGCTGATTATGCTGAGACGCGCTCTGAAAATCAGCGATTACCAAGAGGACTTCAAAGTTTCAAACGACAAAATAAACACGATTTAGATTCACCAGGAAAACGCCAGCGATTTGCAAGAAGATGCACAATTTGTCCACGAAATAGTGACCGAAAATCTTTTTTCACTACACCGACGCCGACGCCGCGCCGGGTTAAAGCGGCTGAAAGAAACCATTTTTTAGAAAAATTAATATAAAATATGACATAAAACTACATTTATTGCAAGTAAGTACTTTTAAATTATTAATCTATCTGTATTATTTTTAAGAAACACCAAATTTTTTATTCTGTGAGTGACTAGATTGAATTGTCACTTGACTTTTACAAATTAAAATATTACGATAGTGGTTGTCCTGTAATCGATTTGTCTGAAGTTATATTAAAAAGTATGCTCTGAGTTTGTAACTTCTAAAATGGAAATGAGCCATTTCCCTTCATGACTTTAAAGATGAAGGCGGTGGTGGTTGTTTACTAATCCTCTTGGTGATGGGTTACTCAGTGATAGATTTGTCTATAGGAGATTTTAATTGTAATTTATTAAAAAATTAAATATAGAAACGTCATTGCCCACAAAATTTAACAAATTATAGTTTGTTGGAAAATACGACTTTACAAACAAGAAGATAAACATTTTAGCTCTTCTATAAAGAGCTAAAATCTAATTCGTAGACTTAATATTTTACGAATCATATCTTGTTTCTAGATTCCATGGGCATTCGAGTTGGTTCGATAAATAATGCATCCGTTAGCCCCGTCGCGATTTTGCCCAAGCTACTGTCACTGATAGCTGCAACCCAAACACCATTGAGTATCACCACCAACAGCCCTAGAAGAAAGAATTAAGGGTGGAAATCACGCAGCTATGCCTAACTAGGCATGACTACGTAAACTAGGGGCACGAAGCGAATTTTGATCTAACTTTTGAGTGCCTACTTATTAGAACGTATTACTTGGATGAGCAATCCTATAGAGTTTTATTATTATGGGACAAATTGCTGAAGGGTTATATTAATTGTAGTCGCTGTTATAGTCTTATGTATACATAGTTGTTAATTTAGATATAGGTTTTTAGGATGCGCCGTTAGTTATGTTTACATTTATGGTATGTGATTTTCAGTTTACTTGACTGTTCTATGGGTTATAAAGATAGCACATCACTAATAAACCTTCTGATTACGTATTTATGTAAAATGCTTCAAAACAAATATTTTTTCTAACTTAATGATTTCTTCATATTATGTCTCCACAATAAATAATAGAACTGCATTGGTGCGGGAAATCTTTTCGCGCGCCTACATATAACCATTGCTAAGCGATGGTGCAGGTAGCGTAATTTCGACGCGGCGAGGTCATTACAACCGATCACCATAATTGATACTGCTTGCATCTGGTATCGGTTATCTGAGGATCAAAGAGAGAGAGATCTATTTCTTATCAGTTGCTTCTATAACGACTTTCGGCTCTTTCCGTCAGACACGGAGTTTTCCCGATTGATCTAAGTGAAGAGATGGCTAAAGTCCATTCTCTTTGAAGCACGTCTCTCTCTGAAGCGTTCGGAATGACATGTTTCTGCATTCGTTGTATGATCGACGCTACACAAAAGCCGATGTTCCCCAAGAAAAACCAAAACCTTACTCTCTCATGTTTTTATTGTGCCGTCGGCATTGTGTTCTCGTTCATTATATTCCGATATTTTATTATGTAACTTTTCTTAAGAGGAAATACTGAACTGCACTGCATTAATTAAAGGTCTTCTATTAGAAATATAAACAAATGTCCTTATCACTTGAAACTAAACTACGGTACAATAATATTTTTATAAATTCAAAAGCTCACCATTCACCGAAATCAAAATGACAACAAAAAACGGTAAAGCTGCTTAAAGTCTCAAATTTCCTTTTTTTTATCTAGGCTTCAACAACCAGCACAATATTTTTGGCTCGGCTAGTACGCAATTCGTTACACGATTGAGAAAACGAAGATGTTCGTGTGACAGTCGAAACCGATAAAGGAATCTCTCCAGCCGCTTTTAGAGTTTTAGAATATAATATGGACTTGGTTTCTCGTATATACAGTTCTTCATACACCCACACGCATACAAACACCTGATATTTGATTTAATTTTAGGTACATTTCAGCTTACAAGCGGAAAAGTGGTTTCAGATAGTTTCCTTTAAACTTAAAGTTAAAATAAAATTAATTAAAATTAATTTTTAACGCGATTTTCGAGCAGTTTAGTATTTCTTAGCATGATGTATTTGGAGAAAGTGATAAATAGAGGCAAAGAGAGGTGAGGGATGGGGCTTATAGAGAGGACTAGACTAATAATTTACCCCTAGCCATTGAACACTGTCCGCTTTAACACCCTTATAATATCTGCATATCCAAAATCTTGCATGTACCAAGCGCCTTCATAAAATACCAATAAATAATAGTTAAGGATATCCCCTTTATAATTTTCACCCCTATTTACTATTCAAAACAGCAAGGGACTGCGAAACATAGATAAGCCTTAGCCAATAATTTACCAATAGATTTTGCGTGTAAGTTAATTCTCGGGCTAAGATGGTGCTTACTAATATTTTTTTTAATGTGCAAGGCATTCATCTGAAAAGGGTAATATAATTTCTGATGAAACTAAACTACGATAAAAAATTCAAGGAAATTATGACTCACTTGAAAGACAACTCTGGCAATGAGCTTGCAGGATTTATCCAAGAGCGCAACTTTCTTGCAACTATGGCGTTTAAGAGGGGCCTATACCTCATCTCGAAAACTACAGGGATTGGAAAAAAATTAAATACAGAAGTAATTCCTAGTAAAATGATCTTTTTTTTGTATTGTTTTCATCGTCACTTTTTTATATACAGAATGGTCAAAGAAAGTTACACTTTTTTAAATGAGACACCCTATATTTTATTACATTTTTGGATTCTACTAAAATTCTAAGCATATTTGATGTATGATGTTATACCTCTAGAGTTAGTAGTTTCACAGCTATAAACAGTTGAAAATCGGTTCTTTGGCTACTTTTCACCTTGCTAGCCAGAAGACCATTAGAGATGGAGTAAAATTAATTTCACATTCCTATCTTAACTTTCCAAGAGGGGCTGATGGTGCTAACTGATGGTACCTACAGAGGTACCAAATTTGGTACCCATGGTACCACCTGCTTGTTAATACTGGCGAAGATCCGCGCCCACGCACGCCAAAGGTTCTAAGTCTTATATAAAAAATAAGCTCGAAATAAAGCTAAACCACGGCATATAAAAACGGTAGTTAAAAACAATCTATCAAAAAAAATAAAAACCCATAAAAATAGACTTGTCCATAAGTCACAGATAAAGAGACCCTCAACTAATAAGCGCTCTCTTCCACAGAACAAGGATAAGGACAATAACCATGACACTGACCATGACCAACCCCAACCAGGTTGCAGTTATACTCGTGATGATAGCGGCTCTGACTCATAGCAGCGATATCAAATTCACTGAAATAAAATCTTCTTTATTGCCCTTTAATTTAGGTATGACTAGAATAGAATTATATATTTTACATTATATTGACGTAGGTCCTTTAGCTAATCAATTAAAAAATAATCTTGAACATTTTTAAAAAATTATAGAATTAAACCTAGAGACAACATATGCTAGAAATGGTGCTTCTGCAATCTTGCGCAATCTTCTGATGCATGCAGAACATTTAATTAATAACGATAGGATTAAGCTTAATAATATTTCACCGCATAAGCGATCTAAAAGAGTTCTTTTAAATATCATTGGCAAAGCCCACAAATGGCTTTTTGGGAGCTTTTATAGTGACGACGGAGAAACGTATGACAGAGCAATTTTGTCTTTGGCAAACAATCAGAATTCAGTTAGTCACGAAATGTCTCTGCAAATATCCCTCACTAAACAATTATTCATTAACAATAATAAAACAATTTTTCAATTAGATGCAAATCAAAAATTGATAAAAAGCAAGTTACTGCAGTTTCAGTATAATGTAAATTAAACCTAAAGCTCAAAATACTCTCAATCATATCATCCTAAGCAGCCAAAATTTTATTATCTTCTTAGACTATATTGAGAATGCGGTTATGTTCGCTGAACTAAATACGTTCCATAGTTCAGTAATCTCTGCATTTCAATTAAATGAAATCATAAACTACTTGGTGAATACATATGATAATCAAAAAATTATAAATTTTAAAAGTATAATTTCGTATTATAAAATTTGTGGTCTCCAAGTAAGCTTTTCTAATCTTTCTTAATGAGGTTCTCGATACTTTTCACCTCATCGCAATTCCTTTGAATCAATCGATGATCATAATTCCGTATAATTCTTACCTAATACTTGGCTTAAATCACATCTAAGATGAACAAAAAAAATGCCCGCAAATCGAAATGTAAGACATGTTTTTGTTCAACACAATTTTCCAAAATTAAAGAAGCATTAATGATGTAGAACATTATTTGAAAATAAACTCCTCAAAATTATAAAAATATATGTTTTTTTTCGTGCTCCTCAAACTCAATTTTGTTTATGTCAAGGGCTTTTAAGAAATTTAACTCATCAATATTTTTGAGCTTTTCATTTTTACTTGGTCGTATTTTGAAATTTTTTGATAAGTAGCTAGAGTTATTTAAAAAAGAGGTGGTATACAATCTTCTTTTAACCGTGGTGTTAGTAAATCTATTGTAAAACCTTATTTGTGTTTGAATCTTGAATTGTTGTACTTTTGTTTATACTATCTTCAGGAAAATGAGCTTCGCATATTTTCGTGTTGTTTGTGGGCTCAAATTTATCTCGGGGTATAGCTTTTAACTATTTTTGTCATAAACTTACGTCCTCTCGAAAACCGAAAACATGAACTTTAGGCTCATTTTTATAGTTTCCCTTACAGCCAGGAATACAACACTTTTGGGGCATATTTACACTATTTGTTCTTTTGGCCATAGGTTCTGTGGTTATAAAGATTTAGATTTGTCTTGAAAATAGGCCAATATTACATTTTTCACAATTCGAGCTACATTTTTTATTAGCAAGCCATTTCAAAAATATGTTATCATTGTGTTGTGTGTTACCAGTGAGGCACATGCAATGTCAGCAGTCTTTTTAATAAAATTTTCATCTTCAGCCAACATTCTAAAATGGCCACGAATGCATGGTTTTGCCAAAGAGTATATAATGTAAAGAGAAGACAGCCGGCGAATTTCCTTTGATCTTTCGTCAGCCGTTTCAATGACCTCGTCCCTTTAACTCGGAGATATCGCGACGTTGCCGGATGTAACTTTTTATCAAGGCGGGCGATGTTGACATCAAGTCAAACAAGATGGCGTATAATCGATTTCATCGCAGTGTGTCGAAATAACGAAAATGAGGACAAAATTTACTAAATATCTAATACTTTCTGCTAGGATAAATTTTTATATCAGGTGATTTTCAATCAAATTCTCTGAATTTGTTTAAACTTTTGCATTTTCTTAAAATCTCAGTGCTCAACTTACTTTAATTAAAAAATGTGATAAAATTCGGTTTTTTGATGTTTCCGGCGAATTTTTATTAAAATTTAATTAGGAAAAAGCTTTAATTAATCAAATAAGAATTTCCTTCAGTTTAAATTAAAAAGGTGTAATCAATATTTTTCGATTATTTTAAAGGAAAGTTTCATTCAAAACATAGAGGGGATAAACTCTTAGTATGTAGATAAACCAACGAAAAAGTAAATTCTATTCGAATCTCACTTTAAAGCTTCATATTCACTTCAGCAAATTTCGCCTTTTTTTGACAGTTGTTGATTTTTCGCGCGAATGTAAGTTTTGGTTTAATACTCATTCGTCGGCGAATATTTGCTAAAAAGTTCAAATAGTTACTTTTTGCGAATTTATGCTTTTAGTGGAATTGGTTTTATAGGTTAGGTCCAAGTACCGGAAGATGTAAGCAGGTTAGTAATATATTTTTAAGTCTAGAATGGGTTCAATTAATCTCATTTCTGCATCTAAATTGCGAAAATCGCACTTTAAAAATATAGTTCTAACCGAAAATTTTCTTTTCTGGTGTCATTTAGCTGGTGGGTATTTCATAGTTTTAGGATACTTACCAAAAGGACGCAAACGGAACATAAAATAATAATATCTCCACCGAAAAAAATTATAATTAATATTATTATTCAATGGTCAAACTATTCTAATATTTAACTAATGAACTTAACTCGTATGCCTGAAAAGAATAAACAAATAAATGTAGCAAAGCAGTCAAGAAATTTGAGGTTAATTCACAATTATGGTAGAATTCGTAAAAAAAATAAAATTTTTCGCCGCGAATAATTTTAAAGCTGAAAATGACAGTTTATGTCAAAAAAGGCGAAATTCGCGAAAGTGAGTATGAAGCTTAATTATTAGAGTAGAATTTTCTGAATATTTAGTAATAAAATTAAAACAATTAATGTTTTATCAGAAATCCGAGGATTTTTTGAGAAAAATCATGAAAAATGCATGTATTGTAGATAAGCTAAATTTTATCGAGTGATTGTTAAAAGATTCTATTAAATGAATTGTGTTACATATCATAATTAAAGTTTACACACCTGATTTCAATTACACAATATGAATTAGAAACTAAACCAAACGTCTCCCTAATAAATCTAAACTTGACCTTTACGAGATATATTTAACCCACTGGGTTGGATGATCGTCCTTGCTTGACGATTGTGTCCGATATAATCCGATAACATACGAGGCGCCCTTTAAGTCGGAGTTCTCATCTATCCCTCTCTAATTTGATTGCTCTGTCTTACTGTCCTCTCTTTGGTTTTGCTTAACTATTGAAATTCGAAATATGTGACAGACGGTGATGACAGATACCTGACATTTAAAATAAATCCTTGCTACGGATTATTTTTTACAGGTAAAACAGCTTCCTAAACATTACTTTTATTTAAATACAATATTTATTAAATTAAAATAATGTAGAACGGTAGTAAAAAAAAATAATACATCAAATGATGCGAAAGCTCTTTCGATTTGTCGGAGGTTTTGGATTCATATATACACCAAAAAATTAACTTTCATATCTTGTAAATAATTTAACAAATTTTTTTTACCAAAAGTCGAATGTAATTTGCAGAAAACCTTAAAATAATATATAATATAATATCAAAATTAAATGCTTTTAAGGGATGATTTAATCTACAGATTTCCATAAGACACATACAAATTTAACAAGAATTAATTGATTTAAGGGATTTTTAATACAATGAATTCAGATTCCACCTTCCTTGGCAGAAAAATTAGTGTAGTTCTAAAAACTAATTTTTTCAATAAATTAGATACTGCAACGCGATTCGTCTTTAATTAATGGTCCTGAGAGAAACTCTAACGCTGTAAATGCAGCTGTGAAATATTTATAAGCTGAATCACATTCTAAGTAAAGCTTAGCAAATATTTACCAGGAATAGGACAGGATTAAATATATACCGAGATATAAAATAAAAGAAATTCCGCTATTTGCTAAAAATATTATTATACAGGGCAGTTCAACGAAGATAGAGTAAGGAATATGCCAAAATTAGGTATGTAATATATTTTTTGCCAAAATTAAAAAAAAATTGTCAAAGAAACTATCGCTTTCTCAGATAAATTTGCTGATTTGATTGACCCAAGAGAACATCTGCTGTTAATCCGTTTTGATTACGCTGATTCTAGTGGGTAAATATTTCAGGTTCTTTTGCTTTCAAACCTTCTAATAATTAATATCCGGCCACTTGAACCGGTGAGAATTATTAAAACATTTTTAATTTCCTAAAAGTTGCTCGCTACTGGTTCATTTTGACTTGCATGTATTAAGCCTCTTCATAAAATAGCAATAAATAATAATTACGGATATCTCCTTGATAATTTTCACCCCTATTTACTATTCAAAATAGCAAGGGACTGCGAAGCATAGATAAGCCTTAGCCAAAAATTTACCAATAGATTTTGAGTGTAAGCTAATTCTCGGGCCAAGATCGTGCCTAATAATAATTTTTTAATGTACAAATGTATTAAGCGGTTTGGCGTATCACGGCACGGGCGGCGGCGGCGGTTCGGAAAAAAATAATAATATATATCCGAAATTATTCTACCGAATTTCCTGAAAATGTGCACATACTTTTTGTAGAACACAAGACATATTTGAAAACATTTTCTTCCATTTCCAACCATGTTCTAGCCCTGCAACAGCCTCTACTCCACCACAAATTGTTATCTATTTTTTAATAATATGCCTCAACTTCAGCAAAGAGATAGAATCGTATAATTTAAATTGTAAATTTAATATAATATCAAAAAGAGGCTTGTGATTTATTAACGGACAAATTGATTTAAAGGGCGGGGATTCTTTTTCGGTTAAATCCTCCGACACGGCAATTTTTATTTTCATTTCTGCATTTTTGTTACTTTATACAGTGTGTTGCGTGTGTTATACGTCAACGTCATTTTTAAGAATGAAATGATGATCAAAAATCGAGATATTTCACCTTTAACGCCATGTAAAAAGTTAAAAAATAATGAAAAGGGGCAAACAACTTAGATACACAAGTTTGCGAAGAAATTAAAAAATATATATTTTTTATTATACTAACATTAAAACTGCTAAGCGATCACATTTGTTAATAAAATTAAAATTTGCATTAGTCATTATATGTTGCCCATCGGTGTGCGAAGGGTTTACTTTTCGCACGGTATGTGAAAAGCATTGATACGTCATAAACTGTTTTTCACCAGGTGTGAAACACGAATAATGCTTTATGGGCTTGCAAAAGAGCTTTTGGGTGCACGTGGGGCTTACAGCCAAGAATACTCCATTAAATGCCGAGTCAAAATGTAACGGAACAAACCTTAACTTTGATACATTGTTATAAGAAAACATTATCTTATATATCAATATTTGTTATTCTCTGGAGAGGAAGCTTTGCATATTTTTATTAAAAATGAATATATTTCCTTTCAAGGAGAAGAAAAAAAATTCCCCTTATTAATCTCACACTACGTGCTCGATATCTTAAGTTGCAGCCTGAAGCCCGTTACAGTTTATCGCCAGATCTTTAATTTCCTTTTAGCATATCGCCGCGCGAGAAAATATGCTGACGGAATCCATCATGCCGATACGGCTAATGTCTCTCCTCAGAGTACAACGCACTTTTGTGGCAAATTACCATGTGATTTTTTTGGAAAAAAGGCATGTATCGTTATATTATTAATGTCCTTAGGTAGTTTGGAATAGGACTATTGCGAAAAACTTAGGCCATTTTTTCATACAGTAATTGCAAGACTAAGAATTTAACGACCAAAATGATGGAAATAAAATTCGTTTATTTTCATTACTTTGGAGCAAGGAATATTTTATTAGTCATTTTAAGTTTCTCTTACAATGAAATTAAATTTGCAATATAATACTCCTAGTTACATAATTATAAAAACTAATATTTAAACCATTTTACTTGTGTTTAGACATATTTTATAATAGGATTATAACTTCTAGTATATCTAAAATCTAGAGTTTTTTAAACGATCATTTTGCCACAGTAAGTTGATATGACTTTGGTAACCTCCATAGTTTACATTGCGTTTCTTATATAGTGAGAGTTCCTCTAGAATATAGAGTGAAATTAATAGATCAAACGAACTTACCTAAGTGATGTTCGATCTTAATTATATCCATAGCCTCGACGAAGTAAATAGATCACCTGTAGTACCCTTTGCGCCAGCATCGTCACACACAATACAAAGAAAAACAATTCGGACCCTGTACCCACCATCCGGTCACGACCTGCTATCCTGGTGGAGTTCATTATTTTAAAGATTAATAAAAATAAAAATGTTGTATGTCATTGGGGATTCGGGTAGGGTGGGACCTATTTACTTCGTCGAGGCTATGGATATAATTAAGATCGAACATCACTTAGGTAAGTTCGTTTGATCTATTAATAATTATATCCCAAGCCTCGACTCGTAAATAGATCACCTGTAGATGTTTAAAGCCATAGACATACACACATTTCGTATTTATAACAAGAACATCTGACCACATGTTTACTTTATAATTTTCTATTCCATAATAGCAGTTTCCTACAAATTAATATTACCACTGAGGAACAAATCTAGGTATAAACCCGAAACATTATAGGTACAAAATATTATTACATATATCAGAATATCACAATCTAAAATTGCTTTGGTAAAAATATTATTCTCCTTAATAATAATTGGTCTCTGATAAAATTGAGCAAAAGTCCTAGACTTATGAGACCATCTTGCAGAACATCCGCCCCCTTTCCGCGCCGGCGCTGACGTGGATGCATGTCTAGCATCGATCTCCATAGATCGGTGATGTCTAGTGCTATGAGCTGTACAGACATTGTTATCAATTCCGCATTGTTTGAGAATATATTTGACCCAACGAGCAATTGTTTGCGATGACGCATTTTTATGGGGTTTCTTAAATGTAATAAAGAGATGGTCTGCCTGAGGACCCCTTAATTTATAGGTTTTTTCTAGGTAGGAATTTATGGTTCTAGCTACACCAACGTTATTTTTATTGAAATATGGAAAAATAATGTTGGGTTGACTTTTATTACGCCCCCACGTCTTTAATCTCTTTGGAATTTTAATATTAATACCATCCCCAGATTTTACAATATTCCAAATTTCTATGTTGGCAACTATGTGAACTCGCTGTCCAGTTGTCAAAAGTAATACAATTGCTAGTTTTTATTTTAAAATTTTTTGAATTTTCCTAATTGACCTAACACGACCGAAGGATCTCAAGTTGTGTCGTATTTCGGTAAATTTGGTGTCAATCCATAAACAGCCTTAAAAAAACCGCTTTGCTCTAGGATCGTCAGATAATCCAGGCGTCGATATTTGACTTATAGCTGATCTATAAGAATTAAGGGTTCCAAAATAAACACCTCTGTTAAACTGAAGAGTGAGAAATTTAATTGGATGTTCTGGAGAGACCTCAAATACAGCAATATTTTCTTTGCGCAATAATTCCACCATAATCTTAGACCACTGTTGTATAGTTTTATGGTAGAATTTCGTTTCGTTATCGTTTCTAATTCGTAGCGCTTGCCGGATAAGTGTCCTGGCCACATAGTGAATGCAGGGACCTATCAAAGTAAAAGAGTAAATTTTCACGAGGTGTGAATAAGACAGGTGGTTTGGATAAAAGAGATGTAAATAATGGATACCATGGTTGAGTAATCCAAAATGGAGCCACGACTATACCTTCTGCTTTATCAGCAACAATTTTTTGCAATACTTTTAACATTAGAGAAAAGGCGGAAAAGCATAAAACTTGAGATTTAATCGATAGTAAAAGCGTCAACTGTAAAACTATCCGGATCTTTATACCAGAACACAAATTTTTTACATTTCCTATTATTCCTACTTGCAAATAGGTCAATGTCTGGTTTACCAAATGTTTTTATAATACTTATAAAAACATCCTGATTTAATTCAAACTCATTATCATAATTTAAAGATCTAGACTCTTCGTCTGCTTCTTTATTATCGGAGGATTTTATATAAGAAGCATAAATAAACATGTTCTTATTAGCACACCACTTCCAGATATTTCGAGGGATCTTATTAAGTTTTGAGTGCTGAATGCTACCCATGCGATTTATGCAAGCAATAGCCGTAGTATTGTCCTACACAAAATAGAGCAGTTTGACAAATTTTGAGCATAACATTTTAGTCCAAAGAAGGCTGCTACGAGTTACAAATAACTTATGTGATGGGATTTTTCTTCAGAGGCGTCCAGAATCCATGGAATCGCTGCCTATTACAAAAAAACGCCCCAACCAGTAGTTGACGCATCAGAACAAATTTCTATATTAAAACAAAGGGGTTATAATGAGTTTTCGCCCCTAATATGCTTTTTCCACCACATAAAATCCTCAGATAACCTTGAAGTAAGTTACATCCCGAAATCAAAATTATTATTTGATAATATTAATGCCTTATATTTCTCACGTACAAACAATTTTGTGTAACCCATAAGGGATGGCTGGACAACAAGAATATAATGTACCAATAAACATTGCAAAATCTCTGATTTTACAAAACTTTTTACCTTGGAAACAATTTACTAATTTTAAAATTCGTAAACATTTATCAACAGGCAGCGATACACTAAAATTATTAGAATTATAATTAAAGTCTAAATATGCAGAAACTTGGAATTAATTCACTTTTCTTATAATTTATTAAAAAACCACACTGTCATGATTTTTGTGAATACTCTAGGGGCAATACTTAAACCAAAAGGTAAACATTTAAATTCCTACAAAACATTTTCGAAACAGAATCTCAAATATTTTCTATAAGATTTATGAATATATCCCAAAAAATAGGCATCTTTTAAGTCTATTGTTTGCATTAAACAATATTCCTTAATTAAACGTGTAACTGTTCAAGTTTAAAATGCGAATTTAGGACATATTTGTTTAATAATTTTAAGTTTAAAACCAATCTATAAGAACCATCACTCTTTGGTGTCAAACAAATATTTGAAATATATTGATTTTTAGACTTTTTGGCTTTACTAATAGCTCCCCTAGCTAATAGTTTCTTTATAGATTCCTGTATATGTAATTTCTCACTGTAAGACCAGGCTCCCTACGACTTATTTTTTGAATAGGTTTTTTAACAAAAGGTATTTTTAAACCTTTAATGTACGATAAAATAGTTTTATCTGAAGTAAGAGCCTGCCATTTGCTAAAAAATTGGCTTAATCTGCCGGCCATTTTACTAACCTGAAAAACTTAACGTCTGTATGCCTGTTTCCTGCTCTGGTATCGATTCTTTTGAAAGTTCTCTCCCTGCTGCCGATGACGATAATTGGACTGGCTCAACTGGCCCTGGGACTGAGAGTACTTTTGATCCTGAAGGTTCCGTCGAGGAAGTCTGCTCTGGCGAGTCCCTGTTCTGAACAGACTTTTGAAGATTAAATTCTTGAAAACTGATTTTTGTTTTTGTGGCTTTAAATCCTGACTGGACCTGGATATATTTTTTGAGGTTTTGATCCTTTCCTCTAAATCCGTGTCAAAGAGCACCGAGTCAATAGGCGATTTACTAAGGATTTCTTTCAGATCTTTATTTAACACAATTGCAACCAATTCTCTGTGAGACTGAGATTCATTATGAAATAAATCTACGAGGAGTCGTCCTGCATCACCCAATTGTTTAATTTGGGACTCGTTTCCTCCCCCTCCAGATTGTAATAAAGAGGTCAAAACAAGACCCACGGTAGAGGCGATCGCACCAACTTGTATCTGAAGCAAAGCCAAATGTAAATGTCGGCGAGAAGCAGACTCCGTAATAGCCGTAGACACAACATCATTCAATATAGGAGGGATCAAAAGCTTACATTTTCCAGGAATCGCGTTTTCCGCAATAATATTATTGCATTCTTTCGAACTTAAACCCTGACATAAAATTCCTGACCATCTTTCAGCCAAACCCCTTTGTATATTTGGCCCTTCACCTTATTGGAACCCAATAAGGATTAAATATCTTGACTGAGACAATTTTCTTTCTCGGGTTGTGCGTGAACATCAATATCTGCTGATAATTGTTCGCCGCTCTCCTTAGTGCTTGCTTGATTCGTCGTCCGATGAAATAATTCGCCTAATGCACCTCAAAGGAGACCGACTTCTGGATCGTGAGCGCCTGAAACCCTTGGAAGAAACACTAGGTGAAGCTCTTTTATGATTTCGTGTTTTACTCTCACGGCGTGGTTTAAACAAAACTTTACGCTCACGGCGTAGAGTAGGCGATAATTCACACTCACGGCGTGGTTTTTGCGCATCCTCACGCTCACGGCGTGGTTTTTCTGATTTTTGACACTCACGATCTGACGTTTGGTTCTTTTTAACGGATTTTAATTGCATACGCAATTTTCCATTTTTGTTTTAATTTTTCGATCTGCCGATCCACTATCTCTCAGCATTGTCAAAACTCACAAAACACTCCGGAAAAATGAAATCTAAAAAAACCGCGGCAAGTTGTACGTGGTTGACAGTGACACACAGCAAAGGAATGAACTCCACCAGGATAGCAGGTAGTGACCGGATGGTGGGTACAGGGTCCGAATTGTTTTTCTTTGTATTCTGTGTGACGATGCTGGCGCAAAGGGTACTACAGGTGATCTATTTACGAGTCGAGGCTTGGGATATAATCATTGTACTCCGTAAGATGTAGTTTTTCCATAATGAAATTAGAGAGCCCATTCCTGTTAAATTGTGAATAGGCATAATCGTCGTTAGTGGCCTACCGAAAATCCTCAGCGTATTCGTGAACAGCACACCCAATTATCGCAAAAAAGAATAATATTTGAACTGGCATTAGAGAGCAAATAATAAATGATCCATTTGTATGGACGATAATTCAAATCAAGGTTGATATTTGCAGCTTTTGAGAAATCAAACTGTCCCTGCTCTTTCGATCCTATTTCCGAATCCGAAGGTATCATAGTGTCGTTAAAGTAAATGAAAACTGAGTATCAATAAAACAAAATAGACATCGTTTCAGCATCAAATAACGAAGTACGGCTGCAACAAAACAGTGCACCACCACATTATGCCAGACAAGTACAAGATTATCTGAAAGTAGTATTTTCTTTAAAGATGAATAGGGAGACAGGGTACAACTGAGTGGCCACCTCAGTCGCCAGATCTAACTTGATTATTTCTTACAAAGGTGTTTAAAAACTTTTGTCTACAAGCCCAAGCCAAGCGATATAGAATAGCTACAAGAAAGAATCGAAGTTTAGTGCCGACGAATCGAAGAAACATTTACATATTTTCTCCCAATATTTGGCATATTGTCAAGAAGTAAATGGAAGGCCCTTTTTGAGCCTAATTCGTAAATGCGAGACTTCTTGTACGGTTTTTGACGCTACTTCAAGTTTTCACTTCTACGGTGTGGTTTTCAGCATTCCCCACTTTTTAAATCTTTATAATTGAATATTATAATTGGAATTTGATAATTAATAATATCGTCAAATCCAATAAAAGTGTATAATATTTAATTGGCTTTGAATGGCAGCGATTTTTTCAAGATTCCGCTATGCTTATCACATCTAAATGTTCGATTCTTCCTTGTAGCTCTTGTATATCAATGGGCTTGATCTTGTAGACAAAACTTTTAAATGCCTTTACATGAGCTAATCGAGAGGAGTTTGACCGAGGGGTCCACTCAATTGTACTCCGTCTCCTTATCTACCATATCCCTTATACTTCTTTCGGATAATCTCGTACTCCTTTGGTATAATGTGCACCGTTTTGTTGCAGCTCTATTTCATTATTTGATATTGGATCGTTGTTTATTTTGTTCTATTTATACTCAGCTTTAATTTAATTTAACGAAACTATCTTACAAGGATATGGAAATAGAATAGAAAGAACAGGAACACATTGGTTTCTCAAGAACTGCAAACATCAATTCCTATTTAAGTTATAATCCATAAAAATAGACCAGGTATCCTTCGTTATTTTTTCAGGAATTGGGTGTACCATTGGTCCCGAATTCACTGACGCCTTTTGTAGCCCACTATAACGACAAATATTAATTATTAAGACAGAGCATCCACTCATCGGAAAATATTATTTGATTGATAAAAATTGGATTGCCATTACAATGTCATTCTCAAAGAGTTCTTGGACTAGTTTAGGTTTGTATGGGTGGAACTTCTCACTCTTCAAAAAGCAATATACCTACGTGTATGACGGGTTGTTATCTAACCCAATAATTCGGGTTAGTTTGGGTTCCCTTCTATGCTGAGCAAAATATATAAAGCTCTATCGCCTTGTAGCAGTTTTTAGTCTCCCAGATCTTGTAACTTCAGTATCAGAAATAATTGAGGATGCGAAGGGATGATAATAATTAGACATCACATATGCCAAACAAAATATATTGGATAATTAAAAGAGATAAAAAGTACATATCCTTAACTCTACGTTGTATTCTTACTGACTAACTATAGCTTCGAAAAACGCAAACGTGCATAACAGCAGTCGACGACTGCGAGCCGGCTTATCGCTACTTTGTTTATATTATGAGTTAACGTTTTAATTGATTACCATACTACTATCCCAAAAACGTATCTCTGACAAACGAAATAAGCAAAAATGTTATATATGTTTTTAGGTGTTTGACAAATTTGATAAGCCTAATTTACATTTGAGAAAATTAAATCTAGATGTTGCAATTGGCGGTGTGGCGGGGAAAAAGGTATATGTTCAAATCGTAAGTTTTGAGATAATGCCGTTTAACTTTCATTTTCTTGCTTTTGGTTGTTTTTTAGGGTAACCAATATTTTTTGTGGTGAAATACTTCAAATTACCTTTAATATCATTGGATGAACTTAAAAAACAGATTACCTTAATATTAACAGAAAAAGTCTTGACTTATACCTTTTTACATTTTTATTTAAAAAAAAAATAAACATATATCCTTTTACACAAAAATAATAACTTAAAAAAAAAACTTAAACACGTCTTTTTTTCCTCTTTTTACATGTCTTCTTCATCACTATCTTCAGTAATAGTATCCAGAACTCCCTTCTTTACGGGCGAAGAATTATAAAAGTTGTGGAATGTGTTATCTATATAGGGCAATAACTCCAATAGGTTCTTCTTTTTTTCAACAGATATGGCTATAGTACCTTGGTAAGACAATGGCACTGATATGGCTGCAGGGATGCCATTTTTTTTTCGTAATATGTATAGTATTTTGAAGTCTTCTTCAGTGTCCAGTGTGGTTTTGTATTCTATAATTTCGATATTTTGGGAATATCTAAACCACTTTATCTCCTTCCATATTACCTTTTCTCAATTTTCGTTAACTTTCTTGTTTTGAAAGTATTGTTTAAAAAGTGACGAAAATTCGAAAAAATCTTCACGTTTCATTTCTTCTACAATAAACTTTTGCTTCTTACCACACGGTAGGATAAGTTGCACCCAGTCTCTAGGAAACACCTATAATGGTGAATCCCTATATTATAACTGCTTAACTTTTTTTTGTCAGGCAGTATATTAAGAATATTTTATCTGAAAAAACGATGGGGAAAAGTTGAGCTTATAGTGTGATCTATAATAAGCCCAGTAACACGCAGTAATATTATTGTAAAATACAGGGTGGGCCAATCAAAACGAAACAACGCTGATATTAATTTTGATATATCGTTCGTTTTTGAAAAAATCCTTCGGATTGCCCCCCTCGTCATTAGTGTACTGTAAAATTTTCAAAATTTTCCTATGTATAGTTTTCCATAAATATGTAGATCGATTTAGTTCCCTGTATAAATTATTTTTCTCGCTCTTATTACATTTAAAATTTAATATAATTGAATAGTAGTTATCCTTACCTTGCGTAAGATTTCTTGCTTTCTTTAAAATAAGTAGGGTTCTTTTTTAAAACATTATACCCCCAATATAACCAATATACCAAAGATATAAAAAAGTGAATGTAGTTAATTTAGACAAACACACAGGAGAAACACAGGACGACACTCTTATCATGCTTAACTACCGCGAACATGTGGTTGTCTAGGAAGAGATCGACGGGAAAATAGGTATAAGCATATCACATTTTTAATAAAGGAGTACGCTAGATTTTAACAGTTTTAATTGTGAAAAACGATATAAGTTCATTTAAATATTTGGGTCTGAATTAATTTAAATAATTTTTTTTTGTGAAAAAGGATATAAGTCTACATATACCACTTTACGCTACAAAATATTGAAAAAATGTTCTAAGTTTATAGTGAAAATAGGTATATGTGTCATTATACCGTTTTTCGCAAAGGCATATCTGAAAAAAATTAAACTTATTCTGAATAAGTATACTTATACCCCTACTCACAAAAAATAGTTGAAAATTATGATATATACCTAATTTCACATGTGTTTTATGACAACACGTATATAAGGAGACTTGTGTCGTTTTTCCCACTAATAAAACACGTTATTTTCTAACTGGTGTCATACTTAACTCATTTTGCACAATTTTTGACATATACCCTTTTTCACGCCGGACCGCCAATTACTTTTGTCAACATATCTGTGAGTTGCGTTTCTGTTGAAACGTATTCTAATCTTATTGTACCATTTGCATATAGATTTCTAATAAAATGGTATTTTACATCAATATGTTTAGAGCGTGGTGAAATTCAGGGTTTTTAATTAATTTAATGGCACTTATATTGTCCATATACAAAGTATTGCCCTGTTTTGCCGCATAAATACTAATTTCACTTAACAAACGCATTAACCATAGCATTTCTTTCACCGCACTAGCCGCACTCACATACTCTGCCTCTGTTGTTGACTGGGCGACACATTGTTGCTTTTTGCTCTGCCATGTGCTTGCTGCGCTGTAGAAGATCACGTCGAACGATTCGCATCGGATTCTGCATCGGATTCTGTTCTGGACCGTCGTACAGAGCAGTCAGGATTTGAGGGGTCTCCTGTAGTTGAGCCCTCACGTGTTTATATATTCGTTTACCGCGTATATATCTACTATTCAACGTTTAGTACTCATTCTTTATGGTCTAGCCTGAATTCGCATAGAGTTCAGGTAGTAGACTAAAAGTCTTAATAGTTTCTCAGTTTCCGGGGACGGATCCCCGGGCTTTTCGCAATGTCCACGACGGGTAGGGACAATCTCTCCGATATTCACGACTTTTCAATGTCGTCACAGTCTGAAACGGGAAGTGAACGATCGCGGTTAGCGAGAGAAGAAACCCGAAAAATATTAGAAAGTCTACGTGAGTGCTCGTCAACATGCAAATCATGTGCGAGATGTTTAGATTATATCGAAAAAGCCGATACCGATAAAATCCCTCCCAGCGAATGGGAAGATAAGCTACGATCAGCGAGAAAACACATGAACGAAGTCCATCATACAAAATCAGTTTCCAAGAAAATAGTAAAATCCAAGATTGATTGTGGACAGAAATTAAGAAGGTCCCCATCAGATTCCCACGCATTGGCAAAGGGCAAGAGTGAAACCTCGCCAACATATGCCAAGAAGCAGAAAATCGCTCCTAGAAAAACATCTAGTGACGCAACAACTGGTGTACGTGACCAAACGCACGTCGAGAGCGACCTTCAAATGACTTTGAAGATCACGCCACCCGAAAAAAATGCGGCCGCATCAGCCGACTACATGGCTGAAGCTCCGCCTACCAAGAAAACAATAGCCCCGCCTCCAACAGATCAAGACCCGCCCTCAGTATATATGGGGACTGAACCGTCGTCATCCAAAAGCAAAGAACATGAATTTAAAGTCCCATTTAAAACATTACCGTTCAAGAGGAACATCAGAAAAGTGTACCTTGACGTGGGTGGTGAACCCATCCAAACCAGCAACAGGTTTCAGCCGCTTAGCGATGATGAAAATAACGACACCGACACATCTGCGGATGTCCCAGCCATGAAAACCAGGCCAAGGAGAGTGATTCCACGGCCGAAAACCCCATTGAAAATAAAGGCAAGGCCACCACCGCCTATCGTTACGAAGGGTGGGTTGGTGAACCACCGAGAGTTTACTGGAATGTTAAATCAAGCGGGATTCAAGGACTACCGCTTGAAATACACCAAAAATAGCATTGTCATATGGTGCAAAGACACAAAGGACTGGGTAAACTTGAAGAGAATGTTCGACACAGATAATGTAGAGTATCACTCATATGCCGAGAAGGCAACGAAATCCCACGCCTTCGTCTTGAAAGGCTTGGACGGTGGAATACTTCCCGAGGAGGTGCGCAATGCCTTGATTGACGAACATAAGTTAACAATCAAGAATGTCTTCCTAATGAAGAAGACTCGTAATCCATTATTTCTGGTGATAACCGACGCAGATATCACAGTAAAACACCTGAACGCAAAATGCAGATACGTCATGAACGTGCGCATTTCGTGGGATTACCGGAAGGCATCGAAAGCGATTATGCAGTGTAAGCGATGTCAGGGGCATGGGCACGCTCTGACATACTGCAAAAAAGATTGGCGCTGCAGCAAATGTGCAGGAGCCCATCAAATCACCGAATGCACATCCAATGTAATAAGATGTATCAACTGCGGAGGAGAGCACCGTGCCAGCGATGTTGGCTGCCCGGTGTATCTCTTCAAAATTAACCAACTGCAGCAACCCAAACAGCAGCAACAGCAACAGAACAGGACCGGTTACAAGCCAGCCCCACCGCCTGCCAAGCCGGCATGGCGAAATCAGCAGACAGGACCAGTAAGCACGAAGTATAACAGAGACTTCCCCGCGCTGAGAACACGGCAGCATTGTGCAGTGCAAAGTTCGGCTCAAAGTGCGAGTGAAAGTGACGTCCAGCAACATGTAAGTACCAGACCCTTGGCTCCTTCAAACAAACCTATAACAAGCGATTCCTTTAAACTACGTCAAGCAACTGATAAAATTAATGCTCTCGTTAATGTCTCTCAGTTAATCAAAGCCCTAGAAGACCTTGCAACGCTGCTAGAAGCATGCAGGGGTGACAAAAAAGCTATAGTTCAGGCTACACTGCAATTCTTTTCAGTTGATATAGATAACTATGATATATAACCACCATAAGTGGAAATTCAAACTGGAACTGGGCGAAAAGCTCATTTTTGTACATAATGTAAATATTTTTACTTAATCTAACAATTTATAACGTGAACCAGGGTTTTTAAATATTTTCCCTGGATTTCGTACTCACCTCTCATTCTTTACGTCAAATACAGATTCTAGGCACTAACAATCGTTGATAAAGTCACACTTGAAACACTATTGAAAGGCTATTTGCCTAAGTAATATGAATGAGCCAATGATAATGGTACCTTAGAATAGGATTAGTGTCCAATCCTACTGTGTAGGGTCGGACGCGAAGTATAGCCCGAGTATCAGAAACTCTGGTGCTATCACACTTCGCGTAGGCTAGGGCATGTAGTTCTAAGTTAGGTTAAGAAACACTTGTAAATTTGAAAAATAAATGATGCTTGCTTGCTTGCTGCGCTGCCATACATGCATAATACACCTGATGTTGATTTCCTGATTTCACTGTCACCAGCAAAGTCCGCATCACTGTAGGTTATAAAGTATCCATTATTCATATAGCAATCCACGATATTTTGTACCCCTCAGGTATCTAAGAATTCTTTTAACCAGCTGACAATGAGCCTTTATCGGCTTATCTAATGCTCTCGAAGCAAAACCAACGGCAAATGCAATGCCAGGTCTGGTAACTACCTGTAAGTACACTAGACTGCCCACTATCTCTCTGTATGGGAATGCATCATTTTTCTCAATAGGTTCACTTGGTTTCCATCCAGTTTCCAAGGGCATGGAAACAGGATTTGCCATTTTCACACCGATGAAGTTCAATTCCTAGATAACTGTTCACCTCGCTTGTAAGTTTTGCTTCAAATTTGACACTCAGTTGGGTAAGAAATTCGGTGGCTTCATTTTCACAATTTGTAGCAGTCAAACCGTCATCTACGTATAAAAGTAGTAACAGTTTTTTTTTCGTTCAAGTATTTAACATTAAACTAGAATCAGCACTGCTCTCTTTTAAACCACAATCCAAAAGAAAATCTTTGAATGTTTTATTTCAATACATAGGGGCTTGTTTTACACCGTACAAGCCCTTTACTAATTTGCACACTCGGTTTGTTCCGTCTTCAAATCCTTTGGGCTGTTGCATATAAATTTCCTCGTCTAACGTGCCATAAAGTAATGCTGATGTCAAATTGTTTTAAACTTAAGTTTTCACGAGCTACCACACACAGCACTGTTCTAATAGTGTCACTGGACTAAATGTCTGAATAATCGATATCCTTTTCTTGTGAATAGTCTTTTATAACCAGGCGGGCTTTGTATCGATCGATTGTTCCATCCAAATTATACCTAATTCGATAGACCCAACGATTATCGATCACCTTCTTATTTCCCGATTTATCCACCAAAAACCATGTAGTGTTTTTATGTAAAGAGTCGATTTCTTCTTTCATAGCATTAATTCAGTACTGCGAATTTTCTGAAGAAACTGCTTTACTAAAGCTTGTTGACTCAAAATCAGCTAGCACTACCATGTGAACACTAAAAAAGTCTGGTCTTTTGATTTTCTTTCGATCAAGTAGCTTCGGTAAAACCACAGTTGGTACACTTTTTTCTGTTGTTGACTCGTTGAACTCGTTATCGTTTTCAACAGTCGCTCTGGTAGTTTTTAAGCTCACTCACGGAAACAGACAATTTTTCCTGTTTAAATATGACGTTATGGCCCAAAACTACGTCATGTATCTCTGAAATCCACACACGATATCATTTGACACCTTCCAGACAACCCACTAAGTATTCTCTTTGAACTTTTTTGTCCAATTTATAGCGCGTTTGCTTTGGTACATGCACAAAACACTCAGTACCGAACACTTTTAGATCATTAATTTTTGAATTTTTGCCAAACCAGAATTCATATGGAGTCTTTTCATCAACTCTTGTAGGACCAGTTCTATTGGTTACGTATACGGCCATATTGGCTGCTCCTGCCCACATAAACTGAGGAATATCTGGATTAGAATAAAGCATTGACCGAGCTGCCTCCATTATTGTACGATTTTCCATTTCAAAACTCCCATTCTGCTCAGGGGTAGGAGGAGCAATTGTCGAATGTTTTATTCCTCTACTATTTAAGAAAACAGCTATTTCGTTACTAGCATATTCTTTCCCTTCATCCGCACGCAACTCAACAATGTCCTTATCAAATCTGGTCTTAACTTCATTGCAAAATAGGTATTTTAAATTTATCTTCCACATCTGACTTTTTATTTAAAAAATAAATTGTGCGGAATTTACTATAGTCATCCTTGAATAAAACATAATAACGTTTTTTACCAGGAGATTGCACATTCATTGGACCGCAAAGGTCAGAGTAGATGAGTTCTCTAGGTTTACTTGAAATATCTTCTCTATCACGTATTTTTTATTTTGATGACATAAACGTTCGTGCCAAAGTTGCAATGTTTCTGTTGAGTGCGCGACACAGGCAATTTCTGGCGAGATCACGCGTAACTTGATACAATAAAAATTATCCGCTTCTATTCCGACAGCGATAACTTTATTGTTTTTCATAAATAAACACTAGGAATCATTATCGCTTAGAATAAATTCGACTCCTTTTTTAGCTGACATTTTTACAGAGAACAAATTTTTAGCCATAACAGGTATAAACAGTACATCGTGCAGTGTTGCCGGTATTCATTATTTCCCATCAAATGATTCGACATCAATGTTGCCACTTCCCATTGCAAGTACTTAATTACCATTTCCAACGTAAACTGGTTGTGGATCTGAAAACTCCGTATACTCACGAAACCTTTCACTCTTGTTTGAAATATGATTTGATTCACCCGAGTCTATTATCTAATAGCTATCACTGTTGTCACCAATAGTAATGTTTCCAACAAAAGCTTCCCTTTTTGTTTTAGCAGCTCCATTGTTCTTTGGACAATCTGTCATTAAATGTTCTTTCGATCCGCACGAAAAAACAACCTTTACAGTCTTTCTTTTAATGATTGGACTTTCGACACAAGGAACAACGCGTAACATGTTCACCCTATTTTTCACCACCGAACTTCTGATTGTTTTTGTTGAAATTTAACTTTAAAAACAAGGCCACTGATGAATTTTCATCATCCTCACGTTGTTTTTCCAACCGAAGTTCTTCGTTTAGAAAGCGTATCGTTAATGTCTCAAGCGTTCTCTGGAAGAGTTGTGTTGAATCCCATGCACTATGAAAGTAGTTGTACTTGGATGGTAAAGTCGATAAAATTCATGTCACTAACATGTACTGTGGTATTTCTCCACCTAATTTCTTCATCTTAACAGTTAATTGTTCAAGCTGAGAAATGTGTTGAGCAATGTTACTTCCAGAATTCCACTTAAATTCAAAAAACCCCTTTTGCACCAAGGTCAAACTTTCGTCTGATTTCAAGTCGTACACGCTATGCAATTTTTGCACATTCCATAAGCAGTGACGCAATTCTTCAACAATTGTAACGGCTTGTTCTCCACAGTTATAACAAACAGTTTTTTTGCAGTCCGGTTGTTTCATTTCTTTAACTTTTGGTCATAGTTCGTCTCACCTTCTTCAGGCTTAAGCTAATTACCTTCGCAAACGTATAGGGCTTCTTCACTATCCAATAGTGTTTGCATAACAAACTGCCACTGTCGCCAGTTATCTGAGTCACGCAGCTTTTCAATTTTGGTTTTGTCGAGCTCCATTTTCTGACGACACTGCGTCACTACAACCACAGAGAAAAACTCGTGTACTTCGTTACTGCAACCCACTACTTATTATTCTCATTCGCACACTGGGCCCACAACCACTTGAGGGTGCGAAGAGCTGAGAGTAATTAGACAACACATATGCCAAACAAAATATATTGGATTATTAAAAGTGATAAAAAGTATATATCCTTAACTCTACGATGCATTCTTACTGACTAACTATAGCTTCGTAAAACGCAAACGTCGCATAACAGCAGTCGACGGCGAGTTAACGTTTTAATTGTTACCATAATAGAATTTGCCAATGCCTACTACTTCATGGCACAAATTTACAACGCCTGCTAATTATTTTATCAGTTATTTCAGGCAAGCGGCAGCATGATATTTAAACCCGAATATCGAAAAATTGATGGATCTATTAAGTACCTAATATCAAAGTTGTTTAAAATTATTTGAGGAATGATTCGTGTTGTTCAAAAATTGAGGCAAGTGAAGACCAGTTTTCAAATTCTAATTCTAAACTAACCTAGCAAAATAGATTCTGGACAATGATGAGCTCTAGAATCTGCGATAGAATACCCAAATAGCAATTTTTGTTTATACTATTGTCTTTACTTATGTATTCCTAACATTGCAGTTCGTAAATTATTTTTAGCTATACATCAACTGTTATAAATTTTAAATCAAAATCCAATCATAAATTTTACAATTTTCAAATTAACAATCCGTTCGTGACATTCGTGTAACTTCACACGCTGAAGCTGAACCCATTACTTAACCTGTATTCCTCCTGTGTATTTATTTATTTATGAAGTCTTCATAGTTTAAACGGGGCTATGTACCTGGCTAAATCAATAATTTTACGAACATGAGGCTGAATATTTGTTTAATGCTATATGCCTGTCTCAACTAGAAGATAAGCTGAATTTAGATATGGCTCGAATTGAGACTGAATGTTAAATATAAATAAGGCTTTGGAAAATGGAGGCATTAGGCGTCCTTTGTCTGTGTCATTTGTTTATCCACAGCTTTTTGGCATGAAGATCAAAATCAAAGCAAAACTTTGTCCAATCGAAGGTGATTTTTGCAGACGAGATTTGTTTTCATAAACAAATTTGCATAAAGCTCTAATGCATAGGAATCGTATTCTTTAGAAGCATGTTATTTAAATATCGATAACTTAATTATAAATTTTGTTACACGGTAAATATTTATGTGCTGCACTTCAACATATACTAGATATTACATTATTTATAATTTTAATACCGTTTGTTGTAAAATAATCCAAACACAACTTATAGCAATGTTTCGAGCATATTGTCTTTATTTTGATCCAGGTTTCAAGGTTTTGATCAGGTAAATCTTCTACCATTTTCAAATGGCTACGAAAAAATAAGCCAATGAGCTTAAATGGAAGAAGGTTGCATCGACACGTGAAATCGTCGCCACCTTATAATAGATTATCCTGGTGATCTTAACTTAAAACGCTTTCGAAGTTGTGCTTTAATAAATGCTAAACATTTCTTCTGAACAAAATTTGTTACGCTGGTATAATATCTTCATCTTGATAACCCTTTGCGGCCGTTGTCATAACACAAATTAAAAGTCCAATTACTCGTTATTTATTGATGCCATGACAAAACTAATAACAAATTTGAATCTCGCGGCAAAATTTATATAGGAATCGGATTGCCTCGCTTTTAACACATCCTTACTTCTCGGGTAGTCAGATGATTTGCCGGTGTATGCCGTATACGCGGCATTTATATTTAGTCTGTTTGCAGAGTTAAGGCCTGTTTCAAACATACACGGTGGGCGTCCAAACGGCGCCGTTTAAACGGCTAAAGGGCGCATGAAATAATGAGTGCTTTCACATGCATCGGAGCCGTGTGTGCGCAACATAATGGAACAGCACCGTTCAAACGGCGCCGTTTGCACGGTCGCCGTGTATGTGTGAAACAGGCCTTAGGTGACACGTGTTTATTTCTTAATAATGTTAGAAATATTTACGTGTTTTCCTTTTAAGAAAGCATTAGCAGATGCTGAATTAGAAGAATTACACTATACTGCGACCAATTGGATTGAGAAGGTGTAGAAAGTGACCTTAGTTTTTCGACAATCTGGAGGATTTATGAAGACCATGGATGGAAAGTGAGTCACGATTTGAAATATTCCAATTTAAAGAAAATATTGGGTATCATCCGCTCAATCGACTAGTGTCCGAATTGGATGTTTTCCATCTTTTTTTTTTGACGCATGAACTTATGCAATTCTTTCTGGACGAGACAAACAGGTATGCATTTTATTATTTTACACCAAAACTAAGACCGTTATGTAATAATAATTTTTAGATATGCTGCAGAAAAAAAATTGTGTGTGCTTAAGACTACACGATAGAAGTGAAAACTTCAACAAGCGGGGTCATCGTTTGTCATAATTTCGATCCGGGCCTTCGTTGCAGAAATACGGGCGAAAAATGTTTCCCCCCCAAAATCTCCCCTTAAATTAGAGCCCCGGTCCACCCCGTATGGTCTAAGGTGGCCTCCCATGGGGCGCACCTAACATAAAAATTTCGATCCCGTACCTCTTCCCGTTCTCACGAAATTAATTATATAAATTTTTCCTTCTCCCCCCTTCCCTGGCCAAACAGGGGAGGGGGGAACAAGGTGTTTTCGTCCAGGATCTTCTTTTTACCCCGGCTACATCCCTTGAAAATTTCAGCCCTCTACCTATACGGAAACATGCCATACATATCCGAGCGCGACGGCTCCGAGCGTGACGCGTGACGCGTAACGGATTTACTGAATTCAGTCCCCAGGAAAAAAACGCAGAACCCGCCTAAAGAAGTTTTCACTTCAAAAATTGCTATAACACACCGCTTACAAAGAGGTCAATCTGGAGGTCTTGGAAACTACTCGTATTAGACGAATTCCAGGCATTCTTAAGAGCCCTAATAAACATAGCTTTAAATACAAAGTGTGAGTTTGCTGATTATTTTTTGACTTGCTGGATAGACCATCAGCCATTTTTAATGACCTTTTTACACGGGAAAGAATTTCTTGGAATCGTCATGTGTCTCCACCCCAAGAAAATTAGTTAAGACTAGTGGTAGCGCAAAAACTAAAAATTTATTACTGTATCCTGAAACCGAATTTAAAAAAAAATAATCCGCCAAATGAAGAAGTTTCAGTAGACGAAAGTATCATTCGTTTTAGAGGCAGAGTTTCCTTTCAAGTTTAAACGTTTCTTCTGAACAAAATTTGTTACGCTGGTATATCTTCATCTTGAAAACCCTTTGCGGTCGTTGTCATGACACAAACTAAAAGTCCAATAACTCGTTATTTATTGATGCCATGACAAAACTAATAAAAAATTTGAATTTCGCGGCAAAATTTATATAGGAATCGGCTTACTTCGTTTTTAGCACATCGTTACTTCTCGGGTAATCAGATGATTTGCCGGTGTATGCTGTATACGCGGCATTTATATTTAGTCTGTTTGCAGAGTTAGGTGACACGTGTTTATTTTTTAATAATGTTAGAAATATTTACGTGTTTTCCTTTTGAGAAAGCATTAGCAGATGCTGAATTAGAAGAATTATACTATACTGCGAACAATTGAATTGAGAAGGTGTAGAAAGTGACCTTAATTCAGAGAGTGATGGAGAACAATTTATAGCCGAAAATCTGAGTTTACATGAACCTAGTGAAATTTTCGACAATCTGGAGGATTTATGAAGACCATGGGTGGAAAGTGAGTTACGATTTGAAACATTTCCATTTAAAGAAAATATTGGGTACCACTCGCTCAATCGACTAGTATCCGAATTCGATGTTTTCCATCTTTTTTACGGATGAGCTTATGCAATTATTTCTGGACGAGACCAACAGGTATGCATTTTATTAGTTTACACCAAAACTGAGACCATTATGTAATAATAATTTTTAGATATGCTGCAGAAAAAATTGCTATAAACACACCACTTACAAAGAGGTCAATCTAGAGGTCTTGGAAAAAAAGTCGTATTAGATGAATTCCAGGCAATCTTACGCGCCCCAATAAACATAGCTTTAAATCCAAAGTGTGAATTAGCTGATTATTTTTCTACTTGCTGGTTAGACCATCAGCCATTTTTAATGACCTTTTTACACCGGAAAGAATTTCTTGGAACCTTCATGTTTCTCCAATCCAAGAAAATCAGATAAGACTAGTGGTAGCGCAAAAACTAAAAATGTATTACTGTATTCGGAAACCGAATTTTTAAAAAATTATCCTCCAAATAAAGAAGTTTCAGTAGACGAAAGTTACATTGGTTTTATATACAGAGATTCCTTTAAACTTTACAATACGGATAAACCTACTAAATGGGGAATAAGAGTGTATGTGCTTGCAGAGTTGTAAAGTGGTTATGTATTTTCGATGGAACCCTATTTTGGTTATCAAACAACACAAGCGTTGATATGCTAGGATCTACCAGCAACCGCCCGCGTAGTGATTCATTTGGCACAAAAGCCCATTGACTCTGGAAGTGGCTCATCTATTTGTAGACCGATAATACCCAAGTCCATTGCTAGCACATTAGTTATACAAAATGAGAATTCATGTAACAGGAACCGTAATGGAGACCCGCAAAGGGATTCCAAAAGAATTTAAGAGTAATGGTATAAAAAAATTAAAAAAGGCAGTCAGGCAACATGCAATGTCAGTGTTAGCATGGAACAATGAAAACGTGGTACTCATAATATCTACTGTATATGATATCTCTGTGCAAAATGTTACCTGAAGAATCAAAAATGCTGAAGGTGACGCTATTGAAGATCTCATAAGAAAATCCACAGTGATAATTATGTGTACTCCAGCCTGAACAACCATCACTCTACAGCAACAATTTTCTGTGATTTCTCTAAAGCTTTCGATTGTGTAAACCATAGTATCTTAACAACATAAGTCAGCTTGTGAGGGCTGATATGACGATGCCTTCTTGCAAGCCAATAGATTGTGGTGTACCTCAGGGTATAGTAATAGGCCCTATTTTGTTTCTGTTCTTTATCAACGACATTGCTTGTCTGTGTAATAGCGGTAAAGTCTGTCTCTTTGCGGACGATACTAGTTTCACATGGAACAACCTGGATATTACGGCGCTTCACAGAACTGTATCTAGTGACACAATCACTATTAAATCATGGTGTGATTTTAATCTCCTGCGTCTCAACGTTTCTAAAACTGAAGGTTTGTCATATAAAAGTACGTTGCAATCTTTTGTACTTAATAACACCACTATTGACGTCGTTGAACCTGTGAAATTCTTGCGGCTTGTTGTGGACAACCATTTAAAGTGACACTTGCACATCGATGCCTTATCAAAAAAATTAAGTTCTGCCTGTTTTGCGCTAAGAACGGTTTCCGGGAAGCTTAACTTATCAACTGCTAGGACAGTCTATTATTCCCTTTTGGAGTCGCACCTCAGATGCGCCCTTCCATTCTGGGGTACGTGTTGTGCAAATTAATTTGAGCGTATTTTCAAACTACAAAAGAGAGCTGTTCGATGCTCATTGAGACTAAACAGTAGAACATACTGCCAATTTAAAATATTAACTCTTCCTTCCTTATTCATATTTGAAACCGTTTGCTTAATCCGCAAGCACGTATCTGCTATTCCAGAAAGGCCACCTCACAAACTATCCACTTAGATATACGGAGCATGATCTTTATCTGCTAACCCCACACTCAGATTTAGCAAAAAGCTCTATACTGTACAATGCAAAAAAATGCACAATTATCTGCGATTTGAAATGAAGTCAATAACATCTTTTCCCGCATTTCGCATAGCTCTGAAATCATACTTACTGGAGAGGGCCTTATAGGCAGTAAAGGACTTTTTTTTATTAATACTTAATTATGAGCATCTTACACACTGGTTAATCTTTGCTGTTTAGTGATTAGTATTTGATGTTTAAATGGTTAAATATTTTAATATTTCATATTTTATATCATATTTCAGGAAATTTTGACCACGTACAAATTGCACAATTGTATAAGGTATTGTATAGTTTGGTTTTTCTTTTTCTTTTCATTGTATGTTTTGTGTTTTTATATGTTTCACATGTTTTGTACTCTAAAAAATTAATTTTTGAAGTATAACTTCTTAACGCGCTAGGAGTAAAATTTGAAAGTCGTGATCCCAGACACACGGCGGGCCATACACGACGAGCGATACACGACGAGCGACACGACCTGGCGAAACGAAATATATGAGAATATTTTTATTGTGATATCTTTGTTAGTTTACAAGCAAAAATTATGGGTTGTGCTCTATTACCTTGACAAGACATAAGCGAAACTTTTATGAAGAATAGTTTTTTTTTTTCATTTAGGCCATCCCTTTTTGTTAATTGAGTGATATATTTTAAAAAACTACTTTTTAACCAAATCCGTTAAGATATGTATAAGGGTACTGCGTTTAATTATTGTGATATATTTGTTAGTTTACAAGATAAAAATATGGAGTTTGCTCTATTACCTTGTCAAGACATAAGCGAAACTTTAATGAAGAATAGTTTTTTTTTTTCATTTAGGCCTTCCCTTTTTGTTAACTGAGTGATATATTTAAAAAAACTACTTTTTAACCAAATCCGTTAAGATATGTATAAGGCTAGGGCGTTTAATTATTGTGATATATTTGTTAGTTTACATGATAAAAATATGGGGTTTGCTCTATTACCTTGTCAAGACATAAGCGAAACTTTTATGATTTTTTTTTTCATTTAGGCCTTCTCTTTTTGTTAATTGAGTGGTATATTTAAAAAAACTACCTTTTAACCGAATCCGAGGCTAGGGCGTCTAAGTTTAAGAAGTTTCACTACTGATATGCGCACATAGTGCACACGCTTTTTTTTATTTTGACTCAATTTCTGCAAGATTTCTGCTAACATCCTAGAGAAAAAATACAATTTTTGTGTATTATTTAAATTCAATTTATTACCTACTAGTTTTACTAATGCACTTTTTTAGACAATTATTCAGTTCTTTCTAACTCTAAGTTAACTCTAATAATGTATTAAAGTCAAATGACATATTTTCGGTCATCGTCGATTATCATACTCAAAAACAACTATGCTTTACTCAAGGGTATTGGCGTGCTAGATTAATTAGAAACGAACTAGATCTAGTACAATCAAAGTCGTTCTGGGACACTGCACATCTGTAACTAACTTTTCCTAAGCAATGCTGCATTTATTTGGATTGTTTTTTTTTTTGTATTTAAGGGAATAAACCATTCAAACCAATTTCTAGGGATTTTTCTCCATCTTATAAAAAATAGATTATTGTCTAATATTTGGAATTTTATAATTTGGCCATTAAAACTAACTATTCCATTTTAGAGTTCAGAACTTTGAAACTTAGTAGGTGATTTTCATGATTGGAATCTCTCAACCGTTATTTGGGCCTGTCAATCAGAATATCGCGAAATTACGTATGACTTTTTATTTGATAAATATTGGTTTTGGTAGATTTAAGTTTAAATTAATTACTAAGTATATTTCGGCTTATTTCATTCTATGTATTTACCTCATGATTTTTTTCTGTTAGCAAGCTAGCAAGTTCCTGGCTTTGTTGCGAATTACAATATTTTTTCAGAGGTTGAAAATAGATATTTTATTATTACTTTCAACTGGTCGGTATTGCTTTATTGAGAATTTACGTGCAAAAGTTGGAGTGATTGATATTTGGCACAGCACATTATATTGGTAACGCATTTTTTTCTGAGGCAATCAAGTCGGTTTGAATTTTTCAGCTTCGGCCGTCCAAACGTATCCGAATTTGCGAATAAAACTTTGAAGACCTCTTGACGGAAGGGTAAGCAATATAGATCCGCATAACCGGTGCAGCAATTTTCGCTCTAGAGATTCACAGCTTAAGTATGGTAGTTGTCATTAAGCCATTAGTGCTCATAATAATTTTTTGAATTTTTGAAATTAGATTTTTAGATTTAGTATAAGATGTTACATGTAGCGCTAGGAAATACTGGGAGCAGAAATAAGTATATTGAAAAGCAAAGTGTTTTATTGAAAATCATACACCAGAAAAAACTAGGTACTTAACATGTTGCCTAAATTTTTTATGCGTGGAAGAAAACACAACAATCAATGCACAGGCCTACATCAGATTTCCGGCATTGGGTGCATGTTGAACATCAAGACCTTCCGGCACAATGCCTTCCCTTGTCGTTTGGAATTTTTTCAACACGGTGATCACTATTTGTGCATTAGAAAATGATGATGGAGTTTCTGCCAGTGCCTTTGGGAGTTGACCCATATTTTTTAAATAAACTTGCATAATGGCACGTCTAAAATCTATTTGGCTGATTTGAGAATTGTTGGATTTTCGATATAATCACCATGCATTATTCATTGAAATATCAAATAGCTATGTATATATACATTAGTCGTGATGTGTACACGTTTTCCATTTCTTATAATTATGGGAACTTTTTTTGTTACATCTGTGGGCAAAATTAAATTGGAACCCTCTTTAATGCTTAATAACTTTTTTATTTTCAAAGGATTTTTTATCATATTTGGATATATTATGGTCCAAGGTATTGGAATTAAAAAGAACTTTGCAAAGACGATCTACTTCAGTGGCGTACAGAAAAGGGCGTATTTTTTTAAACCAATGTATTTCAGGTCGTTGCAAAAATCGGCCAAATGAAATAAAGATTTAAAAATGGGCAAAAAATATTTGAAAGGGTTCGGAATAGTGACCATTAAAAAAGCAGGTGTCGATACAAACAAAATTAAAATTGATACTTTCATTTTGATAAAACCATGTCTGGTGGGCCATGTTAAATTGGATCTTTTTTTAATACTTAGTGGCCTTTTATTTTCAAAGGATTTTTTATCATTTTTGGATATGTTATGGCCCAAGGTATTGGGAGTAAAAAGAACTTTGCAAAGACGGTCTACTTCAGTGGCGCACAGAAAAGGTAGTATTTTTCAAAACCAATGTATTCAGGTCGTTGCAAATGAAATAAAGATGTAGAAATGATCAAACAATATTTGAACGGATTCGGAATATTGACCATTAAAAAACTAGGTCAATACAAACAAAAAAAAAATGATATTTTAATTTTGGAAAAACCATGTTTTGTGGGCCAAGTTAAATTGGATCTTTTTTAATGCTTAATGACCCTTTATTTTTAAAGGATTTTTTTATCATTTAGATATGTCATGGCCTAAGATATTAGATTCAAAAAGAAATTTGTAAAGCGGGTCTTCTTCAGTGGCGTACATTAAAATTTAAAATTATTATTCTTTTAATTTTAAAAATGATAAGTAGATTCCAAATTTCTGTACGCCAATGAAGTAGACATGCTTTGCAAAGTTTTCTTTAATTCTAATGTCTTAGGCCATAACATGTCCAAAAATTATAAAAAAATTGTTTGCAAATAAATTGTCACTAAGCATTAAAAAAGGATTCAATTTAATTTGCTTGATAACTTTCATATTTTCAAAGGTTTTTTTTACCATTTAAGGTATTGGAATTAATAAGAACTTTGCAAACAGGCTCTACTTCAGTGGCGTACAGAAAAGGGGGTATTTTTCCAAACCAATGTATTTCAGGACGTTGCAAAAATCGCCAAATGAAATAAAGATGTAAGAAATGGGCAAAAAAGATTCCAATTTAATTTGGCCCACGAGACTTGGCATTACCAAAATTAAAGTATAAATTTTAATTCTGTTTGTAGTGACCTCGTATTTCAATGGTCAATATTCCGAACGGTTTCAAATCTTTTTTGCCCATTTTTACATCTTTATTTCATTTGGACGATTTTTGCAACGTTTCCAAATAAAATGGGTTGGAAAAATGCCCCCTTTTCTGTACGCCACTGAGGTAGAGCCTCTTTGCAATGTTCTTTTTAATCCCAATACCTTAGGCCATAACTTATCCAAAAATGATAAAAAAATCCTTTGAAAATAACAGGTCACTAAGCATTAAAAAAGGATCCAATTTAAGTTGGCCCCAAGACATGGTTTTATCAAAATTAAAGTATCAATTTTAATTTTGTTTGTATTGACCTGGTTTTTTAATAGTCGCTATTCCGAACCCTTTCAAATCTTTTTTGCCCATTTTTATATATTTATTTCATTTGGCCGATTTTTGCAACGACCTGAAATACATTGGTTCTAAAAAATACTCCCTTTTCTGTACGCCACTGAAGTAGATCGTCTTTGCAAATTTCTTTTTAATCCCAATACCTTAGGCCATAACATATCCAAAAAAAGGAAAAAATCCTTTGAAAATAAAAAAGTTATTAAGCATTAAAGAGGGTTCCAATTTAATTTTGCCCACAGTGTATATACTCAGTAAAGGTTTTCTCGAACCGTCAACTATATTCCTGAATATGGTTTTCTTGGGATTTAGGTTCTGATTTCTATTAAAGGGCCATAATATTTGTTACATGGCTTTATTAAAAACGTTT